>CAIGQW010053650.1:7190934-7202385 GCA_903798125.1 Danio choprae | reverse complement strand
TGTGTGTGTGTGTGTGTGTGTGTGTGTGTGTGTGTGTGTGTGTGTGTCAAAAAGTTAAAGTACTTAATGCAGTTGTTGTAAATCTGTCAAGCATAGAGAAGAAAAAACAACAAGAAATTGGCTTTGGTATTTGACTCTTCTGAACCTTTTGGATTGATGTGATTTGTGGTTCCATCGGGAAGGATCCGTGACCAGGATACGGACAGACGGTAATGGCTGAGACCGAGCTGTTGGATACATTTCAGGTCTTCATCCCAGAGCTGATAGCTGTTACAGGCTACATCTCCAGTATGGTCTCCAAACACCCGTCCTCCATCATGGCAGAATGTGTCCCATATGCTGGGGCCTCTACCATCCATATTCCAGCCACCTGCCAGACAATACATATCATATTTCATATCATTTCTTAATGTAGTTTTTTGTCTCCTCAGCCATATGTTATCACCTTTTAATCAACATTTTATTTTTCATTTATTTTTCTTTTTTTGTTAAATACAGAAATGAATGAATAAATAGCCTTCTGGTCAATGAAAATGTTTAATGTTAGACTAAAGCCTAAAATTTTACATATATAACTATACATTATAACATTATAAATACATGCATGTGCAAAATATCAAATAAAATAAAAAATTATAAAAATAAAGACACTATAATACATACATAAACATTTAAATAAAAACAACTTTATTTATAATAATAATAATTTCTCTTACAACATTATATATATAATTATTATTTTTATTATTTTTATTATTATTATTATTATTATAGGAAACAGAAGAACATTAATGGGATCTACCCAGAATTTCACAAAATAAGTCATTTTCACCATGTACAAATATCAAAAAACAGTAATTATTCGCAAAAAATAGAAAACATTACTGTAGCATTACCATAATACAGTGTTGAAGCATGATAATTACATGTCATCATAATGTATTTGAAATTAAACTATATTATTACAACAGCACGTGTCCAAAAAACATTAAAATTGCGTGTAAAAAACATTGCAATACCATAGTAATTTTTGTACTGAATAATTCTGCATATACTGATAGATACTGCATCTGTAAATGTGTCCAGACATATAGCTGTTTACTAGAGTAAAAATGAAGACTCTGTAAACTTACCTTATATTTGATAAGCAGCACTGTAGCATTACCATAATACAGTGACGTAGCATGATATTTACATGTCATTATAATGTATTTTAAATAAAACTGTTATTACAACAGCACGTCCAAAAAGCATTATAATATTGTGTTAAAATATTGTAATACCATAGTAATTTTTCTACTGAATAGTTCTGCATATACTGATATATACTGCATCTGTAAATGTGTCCAGACATACAGCTAAGTCAATAACCAGCCAGCCAGTGTTTACTAGAGTAAAAATAAACACTAACGTTAGGTAAACTTACCTTCTATTTGATAAGCAGCAGTCGCAGCTCCCCACGCAAAGTCTTTTGGAAATGTGGTGATATCTAGTGCAGACATTTTTAGGGACAGTAATGAAGTGGAAACTACACGAAGTTATTGTTGCGTGTGCACTTTACGGCTGAACAACACCACCTTCCCTGCTTTTTCGAATAGCGCCTCTTTAAAGTCAGCGAAGAACGTCAGCACGCAATGCGCCAGACGTCATCACGCACCAGCAACACGGCAGCGAAATAATCTTAATAAAGTTTCATATTAATTTATTTTTGTACGTTTGACAAAGTACAAAGTGCGGTTTCACTTGAGAATGAAAAAAAATGCTGATTTATAACTAACCATTTAATTTACTTAACGTCCTCCGGTGACGTTTTGGCTACTGAGCAGAAAAATAAGATGTAAATAGGTTTTCAGGTGTCATACTTTAATTTATTATATGTTTATCACATTTTTTGAGATGCAAATCAGATGCATTTTCTAATCCAGTGGTCAAAATAGCTTTGAAATGTCACATTATTTATTAATTTAAAAAAAATTATATGCATTTTGAAGCTTTTGCATATTTTTTTCAGTCGGTGACAAGAAGACAACAAAAAAGATTGGGACTGTCCTCAGAATCTCTATCTTAGATTTCGTAAGAGACTGAAGTAATACTGACGGGAATGCAAACTGATTAGCCCAAGGACAACAACCTTTGACCTGTATGTGGTGCTTTTTAAATTCTCCCTGATCATAACGAGTGTGTATGTGAAAGATTGATGCTCCCATAGGAAACATTTGACTGAAAAAAGCATTGTTCTCTTCGGCTTGTTGTGCTATGAGAGTCTGTCTATAGGCTACAGCACTGCCAACCTGTCTAAACTTGTTTGTGGCGCAGCAGTGTAAAAGAGAGGCTTTTGTGAGGGCCACAGAACACAACAGAGCAGCTACACAATAGACTGAGGATCGTTTAGTATTGTATTGCAGTCCATGCTGTGGTTTTGTTGCTAAAGGAATATGAATTGATATGGTAATCCTAAAGGAAGTGGGTGTCCTTTTTCATAGTCATTGCTATATTATTGTATATTATTATAGTCTATATTATAGTATTGTATTATAATTATATTTTATAGCATATTATAGTCTATATTATATTATAGTATATCATTCAGGCATAAATATTAGTATTAGTTAATAAAAAAACATACTTTTTTGTGTCCTCAGCCATAAGTTATCACCTTTTAACCATTTTCTTTTTTTTTTCTTTCTTTCTTTCTTTCTTTCTTTCTTTCTTTCTTTCTTTCTTTCTTTCTTTCTTTCTCTTCTTTTTTGTGTGCAATTTGGTTCGAGCCTCGGCTGGGTCAGTTGGCATTTCTGTGTGGAGTTTGCATGTTCTCCCCGTGTTGGCGTGGGTTTCCTCCGGGTGCTCCGGTTTCCCCCACAAGTTCAAAGACATGCGGTATAGGTGAATTGGGTAGGCTAAATTGTCCGTATTGTGTGTGTGTGAATGAATGTGTATGGATATTTCCCAGCGATGGGTTGCAGCTGGAACTGGAACTGTTGCTGTGTAAAACATATGCTGGATAAGTTGGCGGTTCATTCCGCTGTGGTGACCCCAGATTAATAAAGGGACTAAGCCGAAAAGAAAATGAATGAATAATAACATTGAGCAGATAATAAATAATAATAAATATTAAAATAAAATAGTTACATAGTAATGGTAGCAGTAAACCTTGATTGAATTTGTAAAATAAATAAATAAATTTATTTTCAATGATTGAAACACACACAAAAAAATCCTCTATCACGAAGTCTAAAACAAAGTCATTCTTTTTGGTATTAATTTGCATAGACATTCAAGGCATCCATTTTTGCTAAAAAATAAATTAAATACGGTGGTGGGAGGGACTTTGGGATATAAATGTTTGCTGTGTTTACATGATTGTTAAATATTTACAGTCTATGTTGGTAAATACTGTGTAACTGAATAACAAATATATTGTAAAAATAAAATAACAATAATAATAAAAATTAAAACCTCGCAATATGTATACAATTAACAACATATTCAATTATTTTAAGAGCAAATAATAACATCTAAAAAAAACATGTAATTACCATTTTTTTTGCATCACTGTTGACTGGAGGGAGCACAGTCAGACCAAACCTACGATGACGTCAGGGGAGGAAATGTAACATGGAGTCCGGTTTTTTTTTTAAACACTCACGCTTTAACCATCTGACCGACCGCGAGGATCTCTCTTCAGGACTCCTGGAATCACACTCCTCCTAAATATACCCTCCAAAAACAGACCTCCACCGTCGTGTGCTCTGGAGCTTAATTTTTAAGTCTACGTTGAAGAGTCGCGAAGTGGAAACCAACTTTACGCATTCAGTTTCTCTCCAAGAATGGTTTTATTGTTCGGCACGCGGATATATCGCGTGTTTTGTTTTTAGCTTTTTAGCTTATCGTGTGATAACCACCGAGTTTCGCTTTCTTTTATGGAGTATTTAAAAGCAGTGACGTGAAGGAGGGAGAAAAAAAAGTTTATGTGATCAGATTTCCTTGAGTTTGTGAGACTGTTATCTTGGGATGCCTTGCTGCAGCCTGCTTATGGAGAAGCGATATTTGACTGGAAACAAAGGCAATTAGCGTTATTTTGGTGTGAAACAGCGAAGCTTGTTTACAAAATGAGACTTATGGAAAACAAAGAGGGACATTCGAGCGCTTCTGTTCGGACTGCTTAATATGTGGATGAAAAACCGACCCCGTTTGTTGATAATGTTGTGTCTAGACTGTGTTTTGACTATGACTTGAAACGCTGACCCGCGTCTCTGCTCTATGGCTTTGGACGAATATTTGTCGTGTTTCGAAATAAACAACAACAGAAGCAGCACCGAAAGGCTATTTATATGCTAATCTGACCCCTTCTCTTTTGCCGTGTGAATATATCAACGACGGCTGGAGTAATGTCGGTGTTTTGCGTCCTTTTGCTGGCTTTTGTGCTGCTGCTCAGAGGCTCGAGCTCTGCAGGATCCACTGAATGTAAAACATACGATGAAAGATCCAGGAGTGCGGGGAAAAGCTCTCCTTCTGGGGCCACACTGGACAGAAAAGTGGTCTGCAGTAACATGGAGTTCCGTCAGGTGCCCTCTCCTGAAACATTTCCCAACAGGACCGTCTCACTGTAAGTCAACACGTATTTACCCTACATTTTACCTCAGAAATGCACTTTACTAGACATCATGTGGTGGTTTCAGGTGTTCTGATCACTCTGGAAAAGTTTTGGAAAAATGAAGTGAGATTTCAAGCCATATAGATCCAGAGTAATGACTATTTGAAGGGTTAGTTCCCCCCAAAATTCAAATTGTTATTAATTACTCACCCTTATGTCTTTTCATAACACTTTAGTTTATTTTTGGAACACAAATTAAGATATTTTATATGAAATCTGAAAGCTCTGTTATCCTCCATAGTCAGTTTCCAGACTCCTTCAATGTCCATAAAAAGACCAAAAACATCCTCAAAACAAACCATATAAAAGATATTTAGTGGTGGACTTTTTGTGATTTGTGTAAACTAAACCATTATTGATTAAAACAAATCCAGATTATAGCCTTAACAAAGTAGTCATAACAATAACAAAATAACACCCAGTTGAACACACTGAAGTGATAGACGAAACCTAATTTTGGGTACATATTTTCCATATTTACACTTGCATGCCTTTCATATGAGTTCGCTGGGATTTATGGTGTGATTATGTAATGGTATAGTTGCCATAACTTAATGGTAAGCACCTAAAAGGAGACGAATTGATTGAATTTTTGAACAATCCGTTTTATTTTACCTGACATCCATTAATGTAGATAAGGCTGGCAACCAGAGGTGATCTAATTTGGTTTTAGAAGGGTTAAAGCTACACTCTAATGAAAAATACGTAAAATTTATGGTTAAAAAACAACAGGTTGCTAGTTTTTTTACAGTTAAAAATCCAAAAGCGTAAAAGAAATGTCAAATTGTTATAATAAACTACCGTATTTAATTAATTTATAGTAGTAATACACCAATTTTGAAGTATTAACATCTACACATCATAGCTTTGTTTTACAGGCCAACATAAGCATATGGGGATATAATAAATCAATGCTCATATCAACCAACTTTTCCCACTAGCAGAGAAACTTACTAATATATAGAAGGTGCTCAGTGTCATTCACACCATCATTGTAACAGACATGAAATTAAAGTAATGCAGTAAACATTTATTTATCGACATTAGATGCAACATAAAACTCTAATGTACATATCTGATTAGGAAAAAAAAAACATTAATGTCAACAAAAAGCATAAAAACAAGTGTCATGCAGGGGATTCTGGGAAAATCAATTTACAGCTATTCACTGTATATTAAGGAAACTTATTGTTAACCAGGCTACAGATTTTTACTGTAGCATTAGTTTAGAATCTAGATGTAGACAAGTGTGTTCACACATCAGCCACGAGTCTGTTGCTTGAAACAAAATATAGATGTATGGATAAAGTTAATGTCATTGTGTGGCTTTCGTAATAATACATCGTACTCAATAGGAAATAATAATTAACTTTAATTGGTTAAATATGTTTTAACAACTCTTGTGTCTTTTCCATAATGTTGTTATAGTTTGTTTGCTCTATATATAATATATATCAGGATAGCTATGTCCATTTAAGTGCTCTTACAATTGCTTTGTGCATTGTTTATTTTTGGATTGTTTTTAGGGAGACAATTTTACCATCTGTCCAAGAACAACGGATGAAAAAAAAAACTCTGGTGCATTTGCTGCAATGTTAATTAATGTACACTCTCCTTGCCTTATCAATCAATTAATTATTCATTCATTTTCTTTTCGGCTTAGTCCCTTTATTAATCTGGAGTCGCCACAGCGGAATGAACCGCCAACTTATCCAGCATATGTTTTACGCAGTGGATGCCCTTCCAGCTGCAACCCATCACTGGGAAACATCCATACACACTCATTCACTATGGACAATTTAGCTTACCCAATTCACCTATACTGCATGTCTTTGGACTTGTGGGGGAAAACGGAGCACCCGGAGGAAACCCACGCAAACACGGGGAGAGCATGCAATCTCCACACAGAAATGCCAACTGACCCAGCCGGGGTTCGAACCAGCGACCTTCTTGCTGTGAGGTGATTGTGCTACCCACTGTGCCACCGTGCTGCCTATCAATCAATTATAATAAAGAGAGAAAATAACATCCAATGTTGGGCTTGGGGCAAACATGCCATTACAGTTTTACTATACTATAGAATGCTAGGCGACATGTTGGCTCAGTAGTTAGCACTGTTGTGCCACCTCACAGCAAGAAGGTCGCTGGTTCGAGTCCCCGCTGGGCCAGTTGGCATTTCTCTATGGAGTTTGCATGTTCTCCCTGTGTTGGCATGAGTTTCCTCCTGAGTGTGTATGGATGTTTTCCAGTACTGGGTTGCAGCTGGAATGGTATCCACTGTGTAAAACATATGCTGGAAAAGTTGACAGTTCATTCCGCTGTGGCAACCCCTGATGAATACAGGGACTAAGCCGAAGGAAAATGAATGAATGAATGAATAGAATGCTTTACCAAATAGCCTCTACTATGATGTGATAAAGTATGCATGTAAATATGTAATATGCTGCACTTGTAAAGGTTTGAAAATACACATGGAAAGTTTAAAATGAGTGTTTTTTCCTAAAATTCCGTTCATAATATCTTATGAAATCAAATCCTTGTTGCTCAAAACACATCTTGTTAAGGCCAACATGTATTGTTTTTGTTGTAGAGCCTCGTAACCTTGTTTGGTTGTCATTCTTCATGGCTAGTTTTGATATTAGAGGCATGGTCTAATCTTTTGCTATGGTTGTCTAAAGCTGAAAATATTTGACAACATCACATTACGTGCACCACCAGTCAAAGACTTTGAACATACATGACTGAATGTTTTTTTCAGGATCTCCAGAGTGTTTTTATTTTCTCAGTTGCTTTATCTTTGCTCTGGTGTTGGCTGGTGATGCAGCCTTATTAGGGTTTAAATGAAAAGCGGCCCACGTGACGGTGTCTTTCAGAGGTGGATATCAAGCATGTCTGAAAGCCTGAATGGGGCTTTCGTCTTTCTTCGTGTGGCTGTGCGTTTGTTAAGAGAGGATGAACACATGTAAAAGCAGACTTTGATCTGCAGGAAAATGGATGTAGGCTGTTATTTAGGGGTTAGTATTGTGGAGTCCCCACGATACAATATTATCACAATACTTGTGTCACAATATAATTTATATTATATTATTGCATTGATTAGCTTTTTCCAACTTCAAATGATGTCCCCAATGGAAAACTTTGGCAGGATCTATTTTAAATAAACAGAAATGAAGCTGCTAATTTTATAGACTAACTTGCTGGATACTCAGGGTGACTTAGCGGACCGTAAAAAAACCTACATCATCTAGTGCAGTGGTCCTCAACCCCTGGGCCACGGACTGGTACAGTTGGTACCAGGCCGCACAAAAAAATCATGAATTATTTCTGTTTGAGTCTGAGTCTGAGTCTTTTATTTTGAAAAAAATGACCGTATTCTCTCGGTTACATCACGGTCATTTGAGTGCCAAAATTTAACCCACAAGCAGCAAAATGAATAAGAAACAGACGTCTTTGGAAAGTTTCTTTGCGAAGGGGGAAAAGACCCAGTGAAGGACCCACGAACTGCCAAGGAATAGATTCGCAACCCATTTGTCAACAATTCAGGTTAATTCAGCATGTCTGTGCAAGAAAATCAACTGCTGGAGATCGCAAATGACGACAGCCTTGTTCACATATCGTCTATCGTGAGTTTGTTATTTCCAATGGAGGCACGTGGCTCACATGCGCATATTGGGAGCGACACGCTTGCATCTTCTGGGCGCACCTAGTTGAAAACATCTCAGCTTTTCAGAATGCCACGCCGCGAGTCTCGTGACAAGAACTGACCGATTGGCTTAATAATGTGTATATTCCATACAAAGTTCGGTAGACTAATTATCTCAGACAAACACAGAACACCCAAACATTGGAGTGCTTTTTTAATTTTCTCCATAAATAAAACTTGTATCAGAGTTACAGCAATGTGTTGCCAGCTTGTCATTCTCTGAGAAAATGGTTGATGGTCGCCTAGCAATCTACGTATAACCCCTGGGCCGCGGTAAAAATGTCAAATGTTGACAGGTCTGCGGTGATAAAAAGGTTGGGGACCACTGAAATAGTGGTCTGCAATGAATTAGATTTTATTATTTAGCCAATTGGTATAATAAAATATTGCTGATATATAACGATATGTGAGTCTGTGTATCGATATATTATTGCTGTAGCATCCTTCCCGAGAGATGGTCAAGACTTAAACTGATGGTTTTCTCGATTTATTGAATCAAACTGTAAAAAAAATAAATAAAACAGTATTCAACAGTTTATGTATTAGCTTAATGCCAACTTAGCAGCTCACCATCACATCCTTAATACCTCAACACAAGGCTGAAACGCACAATATACGTAATATTTTGTAAACACTAACCTTTTGCCGTTTCAGAGAGTGCTAAAGCATTCAATAATAACCTTTTCACATATCACGAGACATCTATCTTTAAGATATCTTTCCGTCTTCACTAAAGTAGCAGTCTCCGTCCTCTCTTTTTGTTTTTCTGAACTTTCTTACAGGAGCCAACTACAACATGCACATCATTTAAAAAAAATAAACAAGTTCCTCAATACAAAGCATTAAATGAAGCATACAAGTTCAAAATAAAATAAAGACAACAATAAAATTGAGAAATATTCAATCATATTCCTTTGTAAAATGGGTTATTTACAATTGTTGTGGAAAATATTGCGATACTATGCTGTAAAGATATTTTCCCCCAAGCCTACTGTTTGGAAATGTTGGAGTGTGCGTGTGTGTGTGTGTGTGTGTGTGTGTGTGTGTGTGTGTGCCAGTATTTTTTGTGGCATAAAAGCGGCTTAATTGGGTCAAAATTGACCCCAGTGACAAACATTGTACCCTAAATGTGGACAGAAAATATGGAAATAGAACATGATTATGAATGATTACTAAATCACCAGGAGCCTTAAGCCAAAACTGGACCTTAATTTTTCATCCCTAATAAAGCAGACATTTGATTCGGAAATCCTAGATCGATCTCATAAGCATTTCTCAGTGTTATGCCAAATCTTGAATGGGAATGGTCATGAAAATTCAGCAGTGTCAAGTTCTCATGCCCTGTACAGGAAGTCTCAGCATTACAATAGCCAAACATAAACTTCATTCATGGTGTCTCAATTACTTGGTTTGGCATGTGCATAGCAAGTGTTTATGGGCCGCAGTCTTGTCATATGATGTTTTCTTCCAGCGAGAGGCTGACGGTAGGCTGCTTATGACTAAATGTGGCATTTCCAGCCAGTAGTAGTTATCCATAGAGTCCCACTGCTTCTTTTGACCTTCTTTGACCCTGAAATCAATTAATTTCCTCAGGTTGGAGTGGGGAAACCTTTACCTCACACATGTAGGGTCAGGAGGTTTATTATACCACCCTTAAGCAGGGCTTACAACATTGTTACATTTGATTGCTTGCTGGAGTTTTGTTTTTACGTCTATTAGTTGGTAGATGGTAGTTTAAATTTAATCCAGTTAAAGTTGGCATGAAATGAAAATTCAAGCTATTTACTAAGGCTGTGCGATAGTGAGGAAAAATACTATATGCGAAAGCGATAGTTATTGCAAACCATTGCGATTATGCAGATTTTGAAATGTTGTATCAAGTTATATCTACATTCTAGATGCATTATACTTAGTTTTATAAGTCCATTTATAATTAGTATAAGTCCATAAGATCTTATAAATATTGCAGTGCTTTCCACAAATAGATTTTACCTGCGAGGGCCGCCCAGGTATATTAACGGCTCCCCAAGTATATTTAGTGACGCAATTTTTTACTATTATTATCTTCCTTTTACACTTTTTTGTATCCGCCCAATGTAACCAAACATCCGCTATCGATGTGCTCCAGAACTGTCAACACTCCCACAGACAGTCTCGCATGCTCTGCAGAGAGCCACAGAGATGCGCATTTTAGGGCCTTAAAATGCATCCAGCAGGGGTTTCTAAATCTCCTAAAATGTCCGGGATTTGGTTTTTGCTTTCGCTTTCTAAAGTTGTCATTAATTATATGCTATTTTGGATTACCTTTTTATTTAAGCTTAACTTTCACTTAAGGACAAAATGACATCTAAACTGTCTGGAAAATATTTGTACAGTTTAGAAATGGTCAATCAACTCATTTGCTGTATTTAAATAATCTACACTTTATATTCTTGTAATTATTATAATTGTTTTTGAGATATTGTCTATTGTCTATTGTCTTTTATTTCTTTATGTCAGTTATTTCTACTTTGCCGTATATTGTATTAATTTGATTTTAATATATTACATATTTTATACATATTCATAATGCTTTGGCAATATTGTACAAAATGTCAGCAGCAGATTTTACCTGTCAGTGGGTGCGCATGGCTCCTGAATAGCACAAAGGTAAGAAATATAGCAGATTTCATTTAAAAAACTTTAAGCCTTTGAAAAGAAGCAGTGTATAACAGTGTCATAATAAATAAAATAATGTTGTTAAAATCACATTTTATTTGTTTGTCGCATGTAGTTAACCATTTATGTGCTGAGGGTGAAAGGTGTTTTTCAATCCGGCTACCACCGCAAGTATATTTCAAAATATCATAATTTTATTTTTAAGTAAAAACAATGTATTTCTTTGTAATGACACCGTTATACTTGCAACTGGAGTTTGAGAGTTTGTTTCATGCTACGCTGCTTCTAAAATATCCTAAAATGGCTCCAGGAAAATCTCCAGCCAAACTCAAAGTTGACATTGTTTCTCAGTGCTTGGGATGGGTTTCTAGCGATTTCTGTTGTAAATGGATCTTGTTGTGTGTGTGTGTGTGTGTGTGTGTGTGTGTGTGTGTGT
>CAIGQW010053650.1:7177889-7190534 GCA_903798125.1 Danio choprae | reverse complement strand
GTGTGTGTGTGTGTGTGTGTGTGTGTGTGTGTGTGTGTGCAGCTGTCTTTTTATGTGGGCCCAGACGTAGAGCTTGTTTCTCTTAGGCAAGTGTTGAAAGCTACACCTGGACTGAGCTGTTCTCCCCAAAGCACACCTGGTGACTGTAGCAGGGCAGTGTGGGATATGTTTCACAAATAGTGTTGAAATATGTCCTAATAGCTGTTTGATTAGGACTCGGACTGCACAATATTGGAAAAAACTGACATTGCATTGTTTTGTTTTTCTGTGATATACAGTACTGTGCAAAGGTTTTAGGCCAACATTAAATCTGCTGTTTTACTGATGGTATATTGGATATATGTGACCCTTTATCACAAAACCAGTCATAAGTGTGAAATTTGTCAAGTTTTTCCAAATTGAGATTTATACAGGGTGAAAAAAAAGATCTTTCAGTTGATGTATAGTTTTTTATGATAGGAGTTTGAAATATTTTGGTTTAGTTGTTTAAGACATGTGAAAGACAGGCTGTTTGTCCTAGTTTGAGCTGCATTTCTACCAGTTGTTGTTGAAAATATTGTCTGAATTGCTGGAATTGTGAATGTTGAAAAGTACAGATAGGTTTTAATCCATTATGCCATTCCTTCTGGAAAGGACTTCAGTGGTAATAGTTTTCATTTTCAGCATGATAATGATTCTCTAATTGCAATGAAATCCTAGTTGGAGAAAGAAAACAGCTGATGAAATATGGACAGTCATGAAACGGCCTCCACAGGGTCCAGATCTGAATATTATTGAGGCTGTATGAGATCATGTGGACAGAAAAAGCAAGATCTGACACTCTAAACCTAAAGAAGCCTGATATTACTGATATCAGCTGTGCTTGATGCTAAGGGAAGCCACATTAAACATAGACTTTTGCTTGAAGAGGAAATATTGTGCTGTTGTTTTTTTATACACATTTCTTATATTTTCTTTTTGTTTTTAATGAAGAGACTGATTGATTATAGATATATAAGCCTCAGGCCAACAAAGCTGGTATAGTGCTTAGGACTTTTGCACAGCACTGTATATTGCGATGTGATTATAATTTCACCATATTACTTGAATAGCTCAATTTGGAAAGAATTCATAATTTTTTATAGTGACTGTGATAATTTCGTAGGACAAGATAATCTGCATAAATAAAAGAGATAGCATTTTATTGTTTTCTAGAGAGTCTACCTATATTCAGGTACAGAAATTAAATAATCAAATGTAAATAAACTGCATAGACTTCTTGGTATAAAAATTAAATACAATACATCTTTGTTAAAACTATGAAGGTTGTATTTTCTTATACACAAATGGCTGGAATACTCTTGAAATCTCAGTTATAGGCCTTAAAAACAAAGCTAACAAGCAAACTTTCACTCTATTAAGGTTAAACTTTCTACAATCCCACTATAATCCCCACTCAAACTTCCTAATGAATGAATAAACTAAAACTGAACTGACATTGCAATTTAACTATTGTGGATTTGCACATTGCGATATCGATGCTGAAATGAAATATTGTGCAGCCCTAGTTGCATTGTAGGAAAATATCAGTTGACCGTATTGGTAAATACAATGTCCACAGGTCAAGTAACAAGTAAATAAAGCTGTCAAAAGATATTTTCGGCAATGAAGTACTTTCACAGAGCAAACAATAAGCCATTCATTGGTTGATTACATAGAAATTACACACTTCACCTTAAATGTAATCACTTGCATCCTATGAGACTGAGAAATAGTCACTTTTGCTGTGGAAAGAGTTTGTTTAAACTGTTTGTATCCACATTTGGCTTATTGCAGAGCATATTTCCAAATAATATACTGCCTGTTTTAATGTAGTCCAAGTTTTTTGATTTGTTTAGGAAGATTTGGTCTTGCATAAAGAGAACTTGGATCGATTGGGTTTGTGTAAATTATGCAAGTCTGTTTTGTTGCTCTTTGCTTACAGTGGTGTGATTTATTTGCTCTGAAATCAAGATAAGGTTGTATCTTCACCATCTGTCTCCAGCACTAGGAGACCTGCAGGTTTCTTGCCAGACGCTCATTTGAATGCTAATTGATAGACCGTCCCGTCTGCTGTCGAAGACCCAGACATTACCCAGTCACCCCTAAGCACTTGTATCTGAAACATTCAACAAAATGCACCCTAAAGCCTGGCTTACACTGTGTGATTTTTAATAATCCTGAATAGGGCTGCACAATATATCGTTTCAGCATCAATATCACAATGTGATCATTCGCAATAGGCGCATCTGAGTGTGTATGGATGTTTCCCAGTGATGGGTTGCAGCTGGAAGGGCATCCGCTATGTAAAACATATGCTGGATAAGTTGGTGGTTCATTCCACTGTGTTGACCCCAGATTAATAAAGGGACTAAGCTGAAAAGAAAATGAATGAATGAATATTCGATTACTTTATACCTTAATACAGTTCTAATCCTCGGAAAAACAATAAAATGCTGTTTATTTCAATTGTATACTTTTCTTTATTGAATTTATCTATGCTTGTAGACTTTTATTATATTTTATTCACTCCCCTAATCTAGTGTTGTCACGATACTGGAATTTGTTACCCATCGGTACTGTAATTTAAAAAAATTTCCATTTCCCGCTAACATTTGAGTGCCGTTTTGTGATTAAAATGACTCCTTATGCATTCTCTTCACCTGGATGAATTTTAAGAATGCATTTGTTTTCTAAAAAAAATCTGAAAATGCACTGATATTGTTGCCACAGCCATATTACCCTGCAGCCCAAGACCGGTTACTCACTGAAGCTAAGCATGGCTGAGCCTGGTCAGTACCTGTATGGGAGACCAGAAAACTTGGTTGCAGTTGGAAGTGGTGTTAGTGAGGCCAGCAGGGGGCGCTTAACCTGCTGTCTGTGTGAGTCCTAATGCCCCAGTATAGTGAAGGGGACACTATACTGTCTGTGAGCACCGTCTTTGGGATGAGACGTTAAACCGAGGTCCTCACTCTCTGTGGTAATTAAAAATCCCATGGCACTTTTTTTTAAAGAGAAAGGGTAGAACCCTGGTGTCCTGGCCAAATTCCCTTCAACCGCTCTTACCCATCATGGCCTCCCAATCATCCCCATTCCCTGAACTGGCTCCATCACTGTCTCTCCACTCCCCCTATAGCTGGTGTGTGGTGAGCGCACTGGCGCCGTTGTCCTGTGGCTGCCGTTGCATCATCCAAGTGGATGCTGCACACTGGTGGTGGAGTGCAGAGACCCCCCCTCATGATTGTGATGCGCTTTGGGTGTATGGCCATACACAATAAATGTGCTATATAAATGCACATTACATTACATTACATTACATTACATATTATTACTCTTTATTGAAATATGCTAAATATTATTAAGATTTAGCAATTTTTTCGTGATGCTTTATTTCTGTGATGTAAAGATACATTTTCAGCATCAGGTCTTCAGTGTCACATGATTATCCAGAAGTCATTGTAATATGCAGGGTTTATTGCTACTTATCAGTGCTGAATAACATTTTAGATTTTTTTCCTTCAAGAATCTTTCAATTAAACGTTCAAAATAAGAACCTTTTTGACTGCATTTTACTATGAATATCATATCAGTGCTTAGTAAAACCTTTTAGAATCTGTTAACTTGTGTACACACACACTAGTAATTCTCCAGGGCTTTTGTGTTGCATTGTATTGTAAACACGAGGGAGGGGATTCACTCGACAATCACTACTCATGAATATCAGCATGGCTCTTTAATTGATCTTGACAGATAAGAGTCAGAAGGCAGCGTGTGCATGTTTATCCATACAAACTGCAGCATGTTCTCAGGCTTTTCTCTTTCTTTCATCTCTTGACAAGGACCGGGCTTCGAAAGCTTCAATTAAACTTCCCCAGAATCAAAATGTAAACAAATAGAACCATAATTGCAGACTGAGGGAAAGCAAATCTGACAGAATCTTTAGATATCATGCAGTTACATAAGACTCATCATAAGTGCAATATGTAAGATGTCTGTTTTAATTAAGACTGAAAGAAAGAAAGAATTTTCCTTTTCATCCGTGTTATTAGACTGAATATTCATTTTAGTCTTCATTTATCGAAAGCCAAACTGAGTTTTAAGTTAATCTGAAAACTAAAATTTTAATTCAGTTAATAATTAATTAAGCAAATTAAAGTAATAAGCAAGATTAAAATATATATATTTTTAATAAAACAGTCATGCACTTTCTTGTAAACCAGTGGTTCCTAAACTGGGGGTCGGGACCCCCCGGGGGACGCTTGGTGATTTCCAAAAATCAAATAAACTTTATTAAAGGTGCTGTATGTAAGTTTTTGACTCTTCTAAAGCATAAAAATACCATAATATATTTGCAGATATTTAAGAAACATGCCAAGTGATCATACTTGTTTATCTGGAAAAACAATGCTGAAGTGTTTTGGTTATTTTAACCCACCCAATGCCATTTTAGCCAATATTTCAGCACCCCAGGTTGCCTTGATGGAAAACAGCGTAATTCTTTCATTCATTCAGAAAAGCTCTCAAAACATGTGCTCGTGACCGAAATGAACCTCTGGTGGACAGTAGCAGACTCCGAAATGAGATGCAGATTCAGAGTTCCACATGAGGTTATTAATTAGCAAAAACCCGGAGGAAACCCACGCCAATACGGGGAGAACATGCAAACTCCACACAGAAATGCCTACTGGCCCAGCCGGGACTCTTGGTTCTCGGGATTTTTTGCAGTGAATGGCTTTGATTACATCAGGGAAAAAAATAAGTTATTTTCAGCTATGGAGAAAGTGATTACAGTTTTTACAGTGGTTGCGAATGAATTTATTCCCTGAAAGTACACTAAATCTGGCACAATAAGGAATATGTATTAAGAGCATAAATCGTATTAGTTTTGATTACATGACTTTTACTTCATGCAAATATGTCCTCTCAGTGCTGCGAGACATTTGATGTACCTCTTCCTTAATGCTTCGCACATCTGGAGTCTAAAAATCCACCAATCTGTTCAAGTGAGAAGCGGATGGGGACTGTTTGTGTTCTCGAAGCCAGAAAAATATGTAGGCTGTCGCAGTAGGCCAAGCTTGTAATAAAGTCACCCCTCGGCAGCCCATAATAATAACATTCTGGCTAGGACCTGTGGATAAGGGGTTGCGACCGCATCCGCTATACGACTGTCCCTAAAACAGACAACCACAAACCGTTGTGGTGATTCCTCTGGAATGAACATCACTGTTTACTGCTGAATTACACAAAATGGAGGAGACGTGCGCAAGATGTTTCCTCCAGTCTTTTGGCTCAGGAAAATACAAACAAACATGATTCAGCAGCCTGTTTTCATTTGACAAACCTATTTTAAAGGGCCGCTATAATGCAAAAAATAACTTTTTATAAGGGGTTTAAACTAGGGTTGCACAGTATATAATTTCAGCATCGATATCGCAATGTGCTAATCTCCAATGGCTACATTATTATTAGCCCCCTTAAGCAATATATATTTTTCGATTGTCTATAAAACAGTAAAATGTTATCTACTGTCATCATGGCAAAGATAAAAGAAATCAGTTATTAGAAATTAGTTATTAAAACTATTATGTTTAGAAATGTCATCTTTATCCGTTAAACAAAAAGTGGGGACAAAAACATACAGGGGGGCTAATATATCAGGAGGGCTAATAATTCTGACTTTAACTGTATGTAAAAGCATTACCGTGAAATGATACACTAGAATGTCATATACAAGTTTCAGTTTGCGGTCATGTTTTGCCCTAAATCAAGTTAAAATGAACTTATTATTTACCGTTTTCTTGTCAGTCGCTTGTAAGCCGTCAGAAACTGTGCTTAGCTGCAACAGTTTATAGCAAAACAAATTTTCTGCTGAGTGCCAACAGAGCTCCGCTTCACTGATAGTCATGTCAGCCAATTGGCCGTCATCTGTGTGGAAAATTGAAGCAAGGAGACATCCGGTTTCCTTCATGTTTTATTCACTCTGAAGCGAGATTCAATCAATATATACAATTTCTGTGATTAGTGGTTTGTCATTTAGCTGACAGTTTCACCTAAAACTCCAGTTAAAGTCAGAATTATTAGCCCTCCTCACTTATTACTATCCCTGTATATATTTTTCCCCAATTTCTGTTTAACAGAGAGAACAACACATTTCTAAAGATAATAGTTGTAATAACTAATGTCTAATAACTGATTTATTTTCTCTTTGCCATGATGACAGTACATAATATTTGACTAGATATTTTTCAAGATACTAGTATTCAGCTTAAAGTGACATTTAAAGGCTTATAATTAGGTCAAGTTAGAGTAATTAGGCAAGTCGTTGTATAACAGTGGTTTGTCCTGTAGACAATCAAAAAAATTATTGCTTAAGGGGGCTAATAATATTGACCTTAAAATAGTGTTTAAAAAAAAATGAAAAACTGCTTTCATTCTAGCCAAAATAAAGCAAATAAGACTTTCTCCAGAAGAAAAAAATATTATAGGAAATACTGTGGAAAAATTCTTGAATCTGTTCAATATCATTTGGGAAATATGTGAAAAACAAAAGCAACTAATCATTTTGACTTCAACTGTAAATTATAAAGCATTATAAATTTGCTATTGGTTCAGTCCAGTTTCAGAACACATGCAGTAGCTGAAGAAATATGTTTGGGTATCAGTTCATACATTTAATTTTTACCTAATCTCTTCATTTGGATAATATGGTTACATTCAATATTGTATTGTTTCTTCAGCTGTTAGAAGCTTCTTTCTGATGATTAAGAGCTTAGTCTGTTGTATTCCCAGCTGTTTGTTCTTGTATTTGACAGTTCAGTGTACAGTGCTCAACATATATGAGTACACCCCTCACAAATCTCTCATTTAAATTAATATTTTCTATAGGAAGCTTTACAATATTTTATTCATTCATTCATTCATTTTCTTGTCGGCTTAGTCCCTTTATTAATCTGGGGTCGCCACAGCGGAATGATCCGCCCACTTATCCAGCATATATTTTAATAAATATAATAAATATATCCGTTTAATTAATTAATTATTTTTTTTATTGAAGGAAAATAATGTTTTCATACAATACAACAATAAACATTACAGTTTCATTCTTTCTAGTTTTTTCGTTTTAACCCAAGTCCCACCCCAAGACTGAACATCCCAAGGCAGCTTAACACAATAATTAGAATCAAATACAATAATTAAACAGTCTGGAGTCATGCATGTCGTGACAGTGACGATGGAAGAAAGAAAGAACAATTACAAAAAACAGGGGAAGAAAAATAAATAAGTACAAATTTGCAGGACAAACTACATTAAAGCCAAGAAACACAGTGAAATGGATACAAAGAAATATACAGATTATTTAACTGCAGGGTAATTCTTTCAGATTTGTAAAATATGATAAAATAGGTCTCAGTACGTATAGAACCTGTCCACCAAACCCCTTAGTGTGTATTTAATCTTTTCTAGTTTTAGAAAAGACATCACATCTTCAAACCAGGCTGTCACAGATGGGGGTGTGGAGGATTTCCAGCCTAATAAGATTCTTCTGCAGGCTAATAAAGATGTATAAGCAATAATTCCCTTCTGAGTAGCTGATAAAGTTATGGTCGTGGTGTCACTCGGAATTCCAAATATACCTATTGAGGAACAGGGCAATAATGTCACCCCTAGGGCCTCACTGATAGACTTAAAAGTCAATGTCCAATAATTATTTAAAGAAGGGCAAGACCAAAGCATATATATATCTATATATATCCGTTTAATAAATGTTTTGTTCAAATGCATTAAAATATATTACCTATATTCACTGAGAAATTTCATGTTTCATTTTCAAAATTGGGTGTACTCATTTATGTTGAGCACTGTATGTCACGCAATTGTCAAAATATACTTTTGAGTCCATATTTTGATGTTGTCAAATTGATTGGAGTTTGTTTTTTCCTCTCATCAATAACGATAGATCATATTAGCTCTTGAAGTTCACGTTTTGATTGTTTGTCATCCCCAGATTTTTAAAAACCAATCTGTTTTTTGTTTTCTCCGCAGGATCTTGAGCAACAATAAAATCCAGGAGCTTCTGAATGGCTCTTTTGTTGGTTTATCATCACTGGAACGACTGTAAGTTCAAACCGTGCTACTTTCTGTTTATCTGCTCTAGATGTGATTATAGACATTTATGAATATTCCCTTTCAGTTTTGTCTGAGAACTTTCCCCTTCCTTTTGATAAAAAAAATGTGTAGGCAACTCTTTTAAAGAATATGCAAGTGTATGTACTGAATGAATTGTTTTCAGGCACGTAATTGTGTGTTAAATGTAATTAAGGGTTAGAGTTATTAAATGCAATTAGTTTAACTGGAGAGCAACATTTCTTGACCCCCTTAAAGAAAGAGTCCACAGAAAAAAGAAAAAAGAAAGACTCACAATTTACTCACCCTCAAGTGGTTCCAGACCTCTGCCTTTACTTTTCATTTCCAACACAAAAGAAGATATTTTGAAGAATGTTGTTCAGAATATCTCCTTTTTTGTTGTTGTTTAAAAGATGAAATCAACTCGCATGTGATTCATTGCTTATTAAAGTTGAGGGTTATTAATAGGGCCAGACAGAATCTGCGGACATTGTATGCTATTTCTGCGGAGAATTTTGTAAAAATCTGCAGATTTATGCG
The DNA here is from genome assembly GCA_903798125.1 of Danio choprae. NCBI lineage: Eukaryota > Metazoa > Chordata > Actinopteri > Cypriniformes > Danionidae > Danio > Danio choprae. The sequence goes on along the minus strand of CAIGQW010053650.1, from coordinate 7,181,852 downwards.
GAATTATTTTGGGAGTATCATAACTAAAAACTTAATATATAAAATAAAAAATAATACCTTTTAAATTTGTATTTAACGTTTACAATGCAAATCCATCTAGATCCACTTATTTGGTAAACAAAGCAAGTCTTTTATATAATAGATCTACTAAAAGACAGAAAATATTACTTTACAAACTGTGTTGTAAATAAATCAAATGAACATTTTCATATTAGTCAATATTATTACTCAAATTAATTTAAATATAAATTTACACAAGTAAATAAATAAACTCGATGATGGGCTAAAAATCTGCGGAAATCTATTGTCTATCTATTTACTACTGTTTTTGCCCCATTGACTTCCATTATAACAACATTTATTAACTGCAAAGACATGACACCATATAACCGTGCATTCTTGATTAGCAAATCATCATACACCTTTGAAATAATCACATTATTTGTCATAGCCTTAAATCAAATCACATTCCAGCTTTTGAAATGTTTATTGTAGCCTTATTCTCCTAACCTGTGGCTTTTTTACACCTTTATCACGAAGAAGATAATGCGGTAATGCGAGTAAGGGTGTAGATTTTAACAGGGTATGATGAATTTCTATAGGGACTGTATGTGTATATGTACACTCACCGGCCACTTTATTAGGTACACCTGACCAACTGCTCGTTAACGCAAATTTCTAGTCAGCCAATCACATGGCAGCAACTCAATGCATTTAGGCATGTAGACATGGTCAAGAAGATCTGCTGCAGTTCAAACCGAGCATCAGAATGGGGAAGAAAGGAGATTTAAGTGACTGTGAATGTGGCATGGTTGTTGTTGCCAGACGGGCTGGTCTGAGTATTTCAGAAACTGCTGAGCTCCTTTGGGATGTGGTGGAACAGGAGATTCGCATCATGGATGTGCAGCCGACAAATCTGCAGCAACTGCATGATTCCATCATGTCAATATGGACCAAAGTCTCTGAGGAGTATTTCCAGTATCTTGTTAAATCTATGCCACAAAGGTTTAAGGCAGTTCTGATGCCAAAAGCGGGTCCAACCCGGTACTAAAAGGTGTACCTAATAAAGTGGCCAGTGAGTGTATATGAGTATTCTTAAGTCCATAACGCCTGTAGTCTACATACCTAACACATACTGTGCATGCACATGACATCAACCACAAAATTTTCAGGTCTCCAAAATGCTTTTGCTGTGTAAATAAACAAGAAAAACACGTTTTTGGCTGAAACTGTTGTGTAAACGGCCCCTAATTTTACCAGTTCTTGGTCCAAGACCTCCAGAAGAGCAAAGCCTTTGTACCGTAGGGCCCATTTATACACAGTGGTGGAAAGAGTACTGAAAAATCACACTCAAGTAAAAGTACCATTACTTGTCCAAAAAATGTAGTGCAAGTACCTGTTGTATATATTACTCAAAGTATGAGTAGACCTTTTTAAAGTACTCAAGAGTAGTGAGTATTACCCTGTGAAAGATCGATGCGTTTACATGCCATTTGTGCATGTGTGTGTGAAAACGTAACATTCTGTCACGATACTGGATTTCGATACCAATCGGTACTGAAATACTGAAAAACATTCATTTACCACTAACATTGAAGTGTTCTTAAACAGCGCTGATTTGCCATTGTGTTCTCCTGCTCAACAGAAAGGACTGTGATTGGCCGTGAAGTTCATCAGTTCACCGAACTCGTCGCTGTTTACCGAGTCTAACCACAGTTACAGGGACACTGGAGCGTTTTAACGCTGCAAAGATCAGCTGGTCTGTTTATAATCTGACATACGAGCGATCCACTGATGAATCGACTGATCTTCACGCCGCTCAAATGGATGTTTTCAAAATTTCAGTACAGATTGGTATCGAATTCCTGTATTGTGACAAAACTATTCTGTAGTGTGTTTAGTTATTGATTAAGATTGTTTCATCTTCTTGTCATCATTGACATGCAGTCAAAACAGTCTTTGGGTCATTGGGTATAAAGATTTTAAACATCTTCTTGGACACTTGTAGTGCTTCCGAACAGTTTTCTGTATTTATAAAGCGCCCATGTCTTCAGGTTGTTCAGTACGATTTACTTTCTAGGTGTGATTTGATTGGACAGGAACCACAGGACTGATTTTTCTACTTAGCCAATGCCCATAGACAAGAAACAATAAAGTAGTGACTGCAGGTTGAAGGCAAATGGTGGAGTAAAAGTACAGATGCAGCACTAAAGATGTACTCAATCCCTGGGAAAACCTACTCAATTACATTAACTTGAGTATTTGTAATGTGTTACTTTACACCACTGTTTATACATGTGTTAAGATGCATTGTTGACAATCACAAGTAGACATCACTAAGTAGTGTTAAACTAGTCTAAAACATTTTGACCTCGTCCACTTTTAAATCCTTCCAGAGGTAGTTGGACGTGTTATTTGGTATTTGATCGGGTTGCTTTTGTTTTGAAAACTCTCAAGTGGTCAAATGCATTCTTACAGTCACAAAAGACCACATTCTCTCTGCCTGCTGACCGAACACTTGATCGTTATGGGATGTCTTTAAAGTGCACTAAAATAAGGGATTCATACTTTTTTGGCTTTGTACTGGGTTGCTTTCCTGCTCACTCAGATAAGTAATATGGGTTTGATCATTCAATCGTCAAAAAGCCATAGATCTGCCACAGATAGAACATGCGCTGTTGCACAATATAATGGGGTTGCACAATATAAACACTAATATAATGATATTTCTGGGGAAAAAAGTGGATTGTGGAGACATTTTAACCATTCATGAGCGATAGTCACACTCTTAAGGCTGATTTATACTTCTGCGTTGAGTGATCGGGGTGACCCACGGCGACTGCCATGCGCATTGCAATGCATTTATACTTCTGTGTGCTGTTTGTGTTGCTCTGCAATAACACTTCCGAAATGCTAGCTGGCAGCAGGTTATTATGTTCCTCTGTGTCGAGTTTCTTCGCTGGTGTTTTTTTTTTTATCTGAACGCTACCTTAATGTACAAGTAGCTAAAACTCGCTCATTCCGAGGCGGGAACCAACGGAGGTGCAACATCTTTAATCATAAGGTAAACACAGAACAAAAGTTTCCACCTGGAGCTCCTTCACGGGACTCTAGGACAGATAGACACTCACTCCAACGGGTTTGTGCGGCTCAGCGCTACCAAGCCAACCAATCACAGAGCTTGCGCTATGCGTCATTGCGACGCGTAGTTTCATTTTTTGAGACATGATGAGGACTATGCAACCACACAAAGGCCACGCCGGAGCAAATCAGCCTTTAGTAGAGCATAATGGAATAAAAGGGAAGGATCTTGGTGGAATTGCAGGAAAAGGTCACGAGATGCATTTGAATAGTATTGAATTTTCAATAAGATTTTTTTTTATCCTGAGTTATGTTTTTTCAAAGTGTAAGATTACTTTAACTGCTATAATAACCCAAAAATACTTGCTGCTTTATTGTACATACATGATCACAGTAAATTAATGTTTTAAACAAAATGCATTAATTTCATCCTCCTTTTGTAAATGTATTTATTAAAATGATTATAGTTATACGTTAGAGTTAATAAAACATTAAATTGAATTAATTATTAACTACTTAATAAAACAATTATGGCTTTTTATTTTAATGTGGTATTAGCCATTAACCAAGAAATTTGATTATATTTGATTATATTTGTGGTGTTTATTTTTATTTAAACCACTTCTAATTTTTGTGCAATTTCTTTCCTGCCAGTTGAGTTTGTGGAAAAACATTTTGTAGTGTTTACATGTTTATTACTGCATGTAATTTATTAATAGAAGTTTTAATTCAAAGTACAAGTTGGTTTCCAAATACACCTACATTTTGTATTTTAATGAAAATTATTTTATTTGATTTATATAAAGTTAAATAAAATCAAATAAAAGTTTTACATTTAATTTCAAAATTTAATTAAATTTAAATTATATTCATTCATTCATT
>CAIGQW010053650.1:7140795-7152757 GCA_903798125.1 Danio choprae | reverse complement strand
TGTGTGTGTACTCGATATATTGAGTGTGTGTTGTGTTTCCTCCTCTCCTTCAGCTGGGAGACGTGATGGTGGATATCTCCAGTAATCTGCTGCTGGCGGATGAGCGAGTGTTATGGATGGCTCAGAGGGAAGCGCGCGCCTGCTCTCGAATGGTGGAGAGTCTGCAGAGAATCGCTCTCCTCAGAGTCAGTAATGGAGCTCTGGCTTATTCTACTGTGAGTATGGAGAAGAAAACTCATGTCAGACAGACTTTGTGAAAATTCTAGTTTTAAATGTACTGTTCAAGCTGTCAGTTGTGTTATCTTAGTATTTAAATAATATATCCTTTTTTTATTTTTGTATTTTCAATTGTCGCATGTATTTTTTGGGATGACTTGATGAAAATTTTGTTATTTTAGGTATTATAATGTATGAACTGTTTTTAAATGTTTTTAATTAGGTAATTAAATAGCACATTTCACTTTGTTGGCAGCAACATTTATTTTGTTTTATTATATTTTGGTAGAGATTGTTGTATTAAAAATTAAAGACAGCATCAGTAATAGTAATGTAATAGCCATACTTTTATTTTATTTTTCATTCATTCATTCTCTTTTCGGCTTAGTCCCTTTATTAATCTGGGGTCGCCACAGCTGAATGAACCGCCATCTTATCCAGCATATGTTTTACGCAGTGGATCCCCTTCCAGCTGCAACCCATTACTGGGAAACATCCATACACACTCATTCACTCACGTACACTACAGACAATTTAGCTTACCCAATTCACCTGTACTGCATGTCTTTGGAATTGTGGGGGAAACCGGAGCACCCGGAGGAAACCCACGCCAACACGGGGAGAACATGCAAACTCCGCACAGAAATGCCAACTGACCCAGCCGGGGCTCGAACCAGCGACCTTCTTGCTGTGAGGCGATTGTGCTACCCACTGCGCCACCGTGCTGCCCTTTATTTTATTTTATTTCATTATATTTTATTTTGTTTTATTTTGGTAGAGATTGTTTTATTTAAAAGTTAAAGACAGCATCAGTAATAGTAATGTAGTAGCCATACTTTATTTTATTTTATTTTGGTAGAGATTGTTTTATTAAAAATTAAAGACAGCATCAGTAATAGTAATGTAGTAGCCATACTTTATTTTATTTTATTTTGGTAGAGATTGTTTTATTAAAAATTAAAGACAGCATCAGTAATAGTAATGTAATAGCTATACTTTTATTTTATTAATTATTTTTAGTTTAACTTTGTTTTATTTTATTTTGCTAGAGATTGTTTTATTTAAAAGAGTAAACACAGCGTCAGTAATAGTAATGTAGTAGCCATACTTTTATTTTATTTTGTTTTATTTTATTTTTATTTTGGTAGAGATTGTTTTATTAAAAATTAAAGACAGCATCAGTAATAGTAATGTAATAGTCATACTTTTTTTTTGTTTTTTTTTGGTAGAGATTGTTTTATTTAAAAAAACACAACATAATCAATGATAGTAATGTAATAACCGCACTCATTTATTTAGTGTAACTAGAAGTTCAATTATTCAGTAATGGCTTACTGTGAGTATGAAGGAGAAAAGACTTCTGCTTTAAACTTACTGTCCAAGCTGTCAGTTAGTTGTGTTATCTTAGTATTTAAATAATACATATATACATCTTAGTTATTCAGCTCTTGGTTTTATTTTTTTCTGCAGCCCCATACTCTATATCGGAAGTCTTTAGATATTTGATATTTGCTTTTATTTTCTATTGCATTTATATTTCTCCAAAATTTAGATTCTTATTTTTATTATTGTTGTTATTATTTTTATTATTTTAAATTTCAATGCTTTTATATATTTTTTTACTATATTTTAACTAAATATTACTCTGTCTTATGTACAGCTCTTTGGTCAGTCTTGTGGCTGTTTTTAAATGTGCTTCATACATAAATGAACTTGAAGTAATATTCATTCCTCTTTCAGAATTCCCCAAACATTGCTCTGGAGGCTCACGCCATCAAGGCCAGCAGCTTCAATGGAATGACCTGCACTCTGTTCCAGAAGCTTTCACCTGAGCGGACGGTCCTGGCTCATCATGGCGAAATCAGCCCTGAACGCCAGCTCAGCTTTAAATGCAACGTTACTAGCAACCTGTCAGCGCTGGCCCTCAAGGTGAGCGCTCCGTCTCAGTAGGGTCGTCAAAAGTATCGACTTCGGTACCAATCGATACTGAAATTGTAAAAACATCCATTTCCCGCTAACATATGAGCGCTGTTGAATGTGTTCTTAACCCTTGTGTACTGTTCAAATGGACTACCCTTTCGTTATGTTGGGGGCTGCTTTTGCCCCATTGACATCCATTATAACAACATTTTTTAATTGCAAAGCCATGACACCATATAATCATGCATTCTTTTTTGTTGGTGGTTTTACCTGTTGGGAAGAGGTTTTTACTGTTGATCATCAGTTGATCAACCCTTTAAATAGGCCTGTCCAAAAAAAGGTTTCTGGCTTTTATATGGAGTTCTATGGAGTAAAACAACAGATTATTGTGTGTGTGTGTGTGTGTGTGTGTGTGTGTGTGTGTGCGTGAGTGCATGTGTTATGTTTACTATGTTCTGAGATATCAGCTGCTTATTTTGATTTTCTCAAACATATCAAGGTAAGTGTGCAAACGTCCCTCGTACACTCTCTCTCTCTCTCCCTCTCTCTCACACGCACACACACGCACACTATACTTCATATAAAAGGCAGAAACTAAGCTTTTTTGCACTGCAATTTAAAAGTTTTACCTCTTCCCAACAGGGTAAACCACCAACAATAAAGAATATATAATAATATGGTGTCATGGCTTTGCAGTCAAACATTGTGATTATAATAGAAGTCAATGGGGCAAAAACAGCCCTGAACATAACAAAAGGGTAGTAAATTTGCCCAGAGTGTATTGTTGAGTTTTTACAAAAAATTTCAAAGCATTTTCCCAAAATATGTGTCGAAGTAGGATTTGTCACCAAAAATCATTCCATCTGCTGAAACACAGAGAAAGTTGTGGTCAAATAAAGACTCAAAATAAGGGTCAAACACCGCTGATTGGCCATTGTGTTCATGCGCTCAACAGAAATGACTGTGATTGGCCGTAAAGGTTATCAGTTCACCACTCTTCACCACTGTTCAACAAGTGCAAACTTGCGCTGCATCCCAATTTGCATACTTATACTACATTTTAAAAGTATATACTTTTTTTGTGAAGAAAACAGCACGTTTGAAGTTTTAATTGAACTCACATCCAATGCGCAATGTATTGTGGGCAATATTAGCGGTTTGTAGCACAGACGGTTCAAAGTTCTTCGAATTTCTTATGGAAATAGTAGACCATCCGGGAACCTTTGGCAAAGTCTTTTCAACCTGCTACGGTTTGGGACATACTAATTCAATTTTCAAATACTATTTAGGACGGATAATATGCGAATTGGGGCTCGTGATTATTTGGTGTCATGCGGCTTTGCAATCAAAAGATGATGATCAACAGTAAAAATTACACATTGTACTTTTTCCCAACAGGGTAAACCACCAACAATCAAGAATACATAATAATATGGTGTCATGGCTTTGCGATCAAGAAATGTTATTATACTGGAAGTCAATGGGATAAAAACAGCCCCGAACATAACCAAAGGGTAGTCAATTTGAACAATCTGAACACACAAGGGTTAAATCAATGTCCTTTTTTTTATATATTTATTTAAAAAAAAGGACATTGAAAAAAAAAAATATATATATATATATATATATATATATATATATATATATATATATATATATATATATATATATAAAAAGCCTAAGAGGAGCAGTTCTTCAATCTGAGATCTCCAATAAAGCTGTGGAAGCATGAATATATCCATCATGTTTTGACAGTGTTGTTATTGCGTGTCTGATGTCTCCCGCAGAACACCATTGTGGAGGCGTCTCTTCAGCTTCCTCCAACTCTCTTCTCCTCTTTGGGAAGCTCCGGTCAAGCAGAAGAGGCCGTATATAAGCTTCATCTGCTGGCTTTCCGCAACGGCAAACTCTTCCCTCCAACGGGAAACTCCAGCATCCTCAGTGACGGCAGCAAGAGGAGGAGCGTCGTCACTCCCGTCATGATCACAAAGATCGGTAAAAACACACTGCTTAAAACAAACACACACACTGTACATGCAATGCATTAAAAGGGTCTGCATTGATATTGCATATGATTACAGAGTGAGATTTCATAAGAGCAAACCAGTAAATCATTCATTCATTTTCTTTCGGCTTAGTCCCTTTATTCATCAGGGGTCGCCTGATGAATAAACCTCCTTTCCAGCTGCAACCCAGTACTGGGTAACATCCATACACACTCATTCCCACACACACTCGTACACTACGGCCAATTTAGTTTATTCAATTCACCTATAGCGCATGTCTTTGGACTGTGGGGGAAACCAGAGCACCCGGAGGAAACCCACACCAACACGGGAGAACATGCAAACTCCACACAGAAATGCCAACTGACCCAGCTGGGACTCAAACCAGCGACCGTGCTAACCACTGAGCCATCGTGTTGTCCCTAGTAAATCATCAAATATATCTAAACATTGAAATATTGAAATTTGTGATGTCAAAAAATGAATCCTACTTTCCGACCTGCATTCTGAGTTTCTGGGTTTGAATTTTAGAATATTTATTTTGGGGCAGCACGGTGGCGCAGTGGGTAGCACAATCGCCTCACAGCAAGAAGGTCGCTGGTTTGAGCCCCGGCTGGGTCAGTTGGCGTTTCTGTGTGGAGTTTGCATGTTCTCCCCATGTTTGCATGGGTTTCCTCCGGGTGCTCCGGTTTCCCTCACAAGTCCAAAGACATGCGGTATAGGTGAATTGGGTAAGCTAAATTGTCCGTAGTGTATGAGTGTGAATGGATGTGTATGGATGTTTCCCAGTGATGGGTTGCAGCTGGAAAGGCATCCGCTGCGTAAAACATATGCTGGATAAGTTGGCGATTCATTCTGCTGTGGCGACCCCAGATTAATAAAGGGACTAAGCCGAAAAGAAAATGAATGAATATTTATTTTGATGTTCCGAATTTCTTCATCATTTTGAAAACTTTATCAAATCTGCCATAAAAAAAATTCAGTTGTCTTAAAATTCAGACGTTCAAGTTATGAAATTCATATTTAAAACAATTATTCAGTTTTATTAAATAACTATTGGCAATAATTCAGATGAACATTATTCAAATTCAGATTGTTTTGTCATATTTTAAGCTCCATATACAGTTTTGAAGGCTGAATTATTGTAATATTGACCTTAAATGGTTTTATAAAAAGTAAAAATTGCTTTTATTCTAGCCGAAATAAAACAGATAAGACTTTCTCCAGAAGAAAAAATATTATATGAAATACTGTGAAAAATTCCTTGCTCTTTTAAACATAATTTGGGAAATATTTGAAAAATAATTGTGACTACAGCTGTATTTCTCCTTTATTTCAGAGGGGTTTCCGCTGAGGGATCTACAGAGCCCGGTGAATGTGACGCTGCGGCGCTTCCTGCAGGGCTCAGATGCTGTTCCTGCTTTCTGGAACTTCAGTCTTCAGGGTGGGCAAGGTGGATGGCAGAGTGACGGCTGCCGGATCCTCCATCAGGATGACAACTTCACCACCGTGTCCTGCCATTCACTCAATAGCTACGCCGTGCTGATGGTGAGAGCGGCTCACATTTCACTCCGTTCTGACAGTTATGACGTGTTTAACGGTCATCAGCATCTTAAATCCTTGAACGTTTTTAATATTTAGATTTTTTTTTAAAGACGTATGTACATTTATAGGTATTTCTGTATGTATTATATCATCTTTGCATAAAAAACCAGAGGTGTGTTGTTTCTAATGCAGCGCCTATGGGGCAGGACGTTAAATTTGTCGTTGTTCTCTCCTCTGGCTGCTGTTATCAGTCCCACACAATTTTTTTCCCTTTTCTGAAGGTCTTGATAACACCATCGAGTATTAATTTCTTTATGTCAGCAAATAGGACTGTAAAAAAATTATTTGTTGTACTCTCCCATTCACTGCGCTTTAGGTTTACCCAACTATGATGACTTACGCTACTGAGAAACCCACAAATGTGAAAAGGGTCCACGCGCACTGCTGTTTGTAGTACCCTAACATTAACCTAATTAACCTAGTTAAGCCTTTAAATGTCACTTTAAGCTGAATACTAGTATCTTGAAAAATATCTAGTCAAATATTATGTGCTGTCATCATGGCAAAGATAAAAGAAATCAGTTATTAGAAATGAGTTATTAAAACTATTATGTTTAGAAATGTGTTGGGGAAAAAAATCTTTCCGTTAAACAGAAATTGTGGGAAAAATATACAGGAGGGCTAATAATTCTGATTTCAACTGTATGTCCTCTTGTCTAACAGGATCTGAACAGGACAGGGTACAACGCGTTCATCTTCAGGCCTCTTCACCCTGTTATCTACGCCACCGCATTGGTCCTGGTGCTGTGCCTGCTGTCAGTCATCGTCAGCTACATCTACCATCACAAGTGAGAACTGAACACCTTCACGTTCTCTATTTTTGCATGCAGACAGACTGAAAACACAGTTTAGTGATGCACTATTATCCTTGTTAATGCTTGTATTTTAATCTAGTTTTTTCAGATTTGGGATTTTTTACGTTGAACTTATGACATGAGCTTCTGGAACTTCGTCATTACTGCTGTCCAAGTGCAGAAACTACCAATTTGGTTGAATTTGAGTTGAGGCCTAAAATGGGCTTTATAACATAAATAACATTCAAGTCTCCTGGTTCAGTTTAGTTTAATAGAAACAAAATTGCTCGTTTATTCTGTTTCCAACACGTTTGACTGGCTGGTGTGAAAATGTATTTTTCTCAGTTTTAGTGTTTATGTATTTACTGTACTTTGCTTTTGTTGGGCAGAATATTTGTTCAATATAATGCAGAGGATCTTTCTCCAGTTCTGATTGTGTCCAGTCGATTGGTGCATCTATAGTTTATTTCTACATGCTGTTTCAATGCGGGGTTTGATGTGTCTTGCAGATCAGTGCGTATCAGTAAGAAGTGCTGGCATATGCTGGTTAACCTGTGCCTGCACATTCTCCTCACCTGTGCTGTGTTTGTGGGCGGCATCAACCAGACATACAATGCAAGCGTTTGTCAAGCGGTACGTGCCTTTTTCTACATTCGCATAAACTCTTCATAAACGTTTCTCAACACAGACTGTACTGCTCTTGCTCTCAAGTTCATATCTGATATTCGTAAAGTAACAGTGGCAATCTGCGGTTCTTTTAATCACCCATTATGTGGCTGGTTATTATGTATATATTTTTAGATGAACATTAAAATAAATATTAAATATATATGAGGGTGGATGTTAACACGGAAGACACTGTGAGAGTTTAAAAATACAAACACAGACGAGACAAAATCACCTGTAATAAAACACTTTCTGAACTTTCTTTTTTTAATATGTATATATTTGAGTCTGGCCAAAAAAAATTAAATAAAATACATTTAATAATAAAATAATATAATCAAAATAATATCAAAGTAATATAAAGCTAGTAATTAAGTATTGGGCCTCACGGTGGTGCAGTGGGTAGCACGATCACCTCACAGCAAGAAGGTCGCTGGTTCGAGCCTCGGCTGGGTCAGTTGGCATTTCTGTGTGGAGTTTGCATGTTCTCCCCGTATTGGCGTGGGTTGTCTCCGGGTGCTCCGGTTTCCCCCACAAGTCCAAAGACATGCGGTACAGGTGAATTGGGTAAGCTAAATTGTCCTTAGTGTATGTGTGTGAATGAGTGTGTGTGGATGTTTCCCAGTGATGGGTTGCAGCCGGAAGGGCATCCACTGCGTAAAACATATGCTGGATAAGTTGGCGGTTCATTCCGCTGTGGGGACCCCAGATTAATAAAGGGACTAAGCCGAAAAGAAAATGAATGAATGAATGAATGAATGAATGAATAATTAAGTATTAATATACTTAATACTTAAAATTAATTAATATATTAAGTAGTAAGTATTATATATTGGATTATAAAATATATCTTTTGAGAATAAATGTAAAATTAGCAAAGTTAAAATGACAATTAAATTTTTTTATTATTAAATTATATATATTGTGGTATATCAATGTAAAAAATTTTAAAATTAGTATATAATTCAATTAAAAATGATATATATATATATTTGTTTTGTTAATTGTATTTGTGTTTTAACTTTTTTGCAATATTTACATTGATTCTCAAACGATTCTCAAACGATTTTAATCCATATTCTGTTCCATAACTTGACTGTTCATTTATAATAAAGTTTGGTTCTGTTTTTAATAATACAAAAGTTATTATAATATACAGTGTTGTTTAAAGTATAAAACATGTCCACTCTTCATTTTAGAAATAGCTATACGTTTGAAGAAGGCTTTGAAATGAATCTGTATTCTTTGAATCAGATCGAGAATCGTGAATCAAATGAAGAAAAATGAATCAAATTCAAATGAAAGCTTTAGAATCCGAATTAATGATTTTTCCCCCATTTTCAAGTAGCAAATTTAGCATATAATTTATAATTCATTCACTATTATAACCCCCGGCCTCATGGTGGCACAGTGGGTAGCACGTTCGCCTCACAGCAAGAAGGTCGCTGGTTTGAGCCTCGGCTGGGTCAGTTGGCATTTCTGTGTGGAGTTTGCATGTTCTCCCTGTGTTGGCGTGGGTTTCCTCCGGGTGCTCCGCTTTCCCCCACACAGTCCAAAGACATGCGCTATAGGTGAATTAGGTAAGCTAAATTGTCCATAGTGTATGTGTGTGAATGAGAGTGTGTGGATGTTTCCCAGTGATGGGTTGCGGCTGGAAGGGCATCCGCTGCGTAAAACATATGCTGGATAAGTTGGTGGTTCATTCCGCTGTGGCGACCCCAGATTAATAAAGGGATTAAGCCGAAATGAAAATGAATGAATGAATTATAACCCCTTTATTATTGAGGATACATACAAGTTCACTTATGCTACTATACGTTTATCAAGTGAGAGAAATTGCTATAATGTAAATAATACTCACTTTCTTGCACAGAATACTGTCAGGATCCATAAATCTTCATTTTGCATGATCTGTATCTGCTAAAAATTATCTTACGCATTCTGTTCAAGAAAGAAAGCTGCATATCAGACGAATGGCCTATATGAGATTGTTCATGTTTGTGTGATTGTTTTGTGCTGGTGTGTCCTGCAGATGGGGATAGTCCTGCATTACTCCACTCTGGCTACAGCGCTGTGGTCTGGAGTTACGGCTCGAAACATCTACAAACAGGTGACACGCAAAGCCAAACGCTACGAGGAGCTGGATGAACCTCCACCTCCACCCAGACCCATGCTCAGGTAATCAGGAGGAAGTAATGAAAACGAAAAGCTTTTATTAAAGCATTCAATGATACAGTTGAAGTCAAAGTTATTCGCCTCCTCTTGTCTTTCAAATATTTCCCAAATTATGTTTAACAGAGCAAGGAAATTTTCACAGTATTTCCTATAATATTTGTTCTTCTGGAGAAAGTCTTATTTGTTTTATTTTGGCTAGAATAAAAGCATTTTTTTTTTTAAACATTATTTTAAGGTCAATATTATTAGCCCCCTTATGCAATATATATTTTTAGATTGTCTACAGAACAAACCACCATTATACAATTAACCTAGTTAAGCTTTTAAATGTCACTTTAAGCTGAATACTAGTGTCTTGAAATATTATGTTCTGTCATCATGGCAAAGATAAAAGAAATCAGTTATTAGAAATGAGTTATTAAAACCATTGTGTTTAGAAATGTGTTGAAAAAAATCTTCTCTCCCTTAAACAGAAATTGGGGAAAAATATACAATGGGCTAATAATTCTGACTTCAACTGTATACTGGGCAAAAAAGTATTTAATACATAGTGTAATAAATGCACATAAATAATGAATGAATGGGTTTAAAAGCAAGCATGTGTGGTCTGGTTTATTTTAGGGAACAGAATGAATAATTTTACACATATGATGCCTTAAAGGCAAAAATGGCTGGGTTTGAAATTAAGTTCCTCTGCTGTCCACTTGGTGTCAGTAAATATGCAATAAAAATGATGTGCTTGAAGAGAATAAAAATATCTAATTATATATATATATATATTAGTTTTGTATAGTTTTATTTCTAGATATGTGTGTCACATACATAATAAATATATACAACAAATATTTTGTTAAAACAAACAAACCTTTATTTGGGATGTGATTAACCTTTGCCCAGCACTAATACATATATAATTATTTTTCACCCTCATGTTATGTTGTTGCCTGAAAAGATGATAAAGACATAGTTTAGGTCACCATTGGCATTGTATGGAGAAAAACACTAAGACATTTCTGAAAATAGCAGAATATTAGTCATTTATGTTTGGTAAACTGTAAGGCAGGTTAATTGGTACTAGTGTAATGTTGTTTTTACTTTTATAGTGAAAATAATGAACTTAGGAAACAGAGACACTAGTACTTATAGACATATAAACAATCAAACAATATTCACAAATCATACTACAGCATTAATTGTTGTCTTAATTAACTGTTATTTTTATATTTCTGGGTTTCCTTTTAGCTTTTATGCTTTTGTTTATATATTTGATTGTTGTTTTATTCTAATTTGTAACTTTAATTATTTAATTTTTTCTTTTTACCAAGTCAGCATTAGCATTGTTTTTTTTTTAGCTCATGTTTTGATCGTCTCTTCATTTTTGTCATAATCTGATTTATTTCCGTTTTTATATTTCGATAATTCAATTGGAATGTTTAAATAGTTTTAGTATGTGCTCATTTCAATATGCAAATTTGTGTATGACATCATCTAGCCATATATAGCAACTCAAGCAGACCTTTCCTATTTTGGATTAATACTAATTGGACACACTGGTTAACAGTGACACTGATGACATACTTTTCTTCTTTATTTCTAACATTATGTTGTCGTTTTGTGCAAGTTTCCAAACTTCAGAGCAATTTTATGCAGATTTTAGATGATTTAATTTTCAAATTGATTCCTTAAATGAGGAAAATTAAACATGTTTGCTATGTTGAGCCCATTTTAGACATTTATCATGTGCTGATTTGTGATTTCCTTGTGTTCAATACTACTTAAAAGTCCACTAGTGGATGAGATGAGTTTTTTTTTTAAAGTATGTTTATTTTTCATGCATTGTACTGTGGCCTTAATTTTAATATATTTATATATAGCCCTGAATGGTTGAAACAGTTGTTGTTTCTTCTACAGGTTCTACTTAATAGGTGGAGGGATACCCATCATTGTCTGTGGAATAACGGCTGCAGCCAACATCAAAAACTACGGCAGTCAAGTCAATGCACCTTAGTAAGTATCAGATTTAGGACACTCTTTAAGCTGTTCCCTACAACAAAATTCAAGCTAGAGTTCTGTGTTTGAAAAAAATATATAATAATCAAATGTAGCAGTTGTTATTACTGATCGCTTACACACAGAAAAAAAGAAGGAAAAAACACTCTCCTATGCATGACAGATCACTTTAGTGTCTTATTAATCTTTTGCCTTTTTTTATAATGTAAGGAAATAACATG
Source organism: Danio choprae (assembly GCA_903798125.1). Lineage (NCBI taxonomy): Eukaryota > Metazoa > Chordata > Actinopteri > Cypriniformes > Danionidae > Danio > Danio choprae. The sequence continues at coordinate 7,141,144 of CAIGQW010053650.1, read as the reverse complement.
ATGAAATAACCGCAATGAGTGTGCTTCCTTAAAGGTAAACTTCTCCTTTTGGCAAAATTAACTATTTCAAACCCTGTATAGGACATGTCTGTATAATATTTTAATGAAACCTTGAAAGTATCTTTACTCAAAGCATATGTAAAGAGAGATCCATTTGAGTCACATGGATTAATCCAAGTCCATCCAGCTTTTATTCACATTTATTCATGTTGATCAGTGAACTGTGTTTACAGCAGTCAAATTTGGTCCAGAGGCACAATAATGCTTAAAATTGCTTGAGACAAAACAACCAATGAGCTTCGTTCTTGCATGTTTGAGCTTCGGCAAGAACCAATGAGGTTCATTCTTG
>CAIGQW010053650.1:7077253-7088022 GCA_903798125.1 Danio choprae | reverse complement strand
TTGTGTGTGTGTGTGTGTGTGTGTGTGTGTGTGTGTGTGTGTGTGTGTGTGTAAGAGAGTCTAAGAGAGACCTTTGCACACTTGCACTACCTTGATATGTTTGAAAAAATCAAAATAAGCAGCTCAGCACTCAGAACATAGTAAGTGTATTTATGCACACACACTATAATCTGCTGTTTTACTAATCAGAGCTCCATATAAAGGGGAGACACTTTTTTTGCACAGGCCTATCTAAAGGGTTAATGCTGCCAACTGATGATCAACAGTAAAAATGACAAATTTGACCTCTTCCCAACAGGGAAAACCACCAACAATCAATAATGCATGATGGTGTCATGGCTTTGCAATCATAAAATGCTATTAAAATGGAGGTCAATCGGGCAAAAACAGCCCCAAATGTAACAAAAGGGTAGTCCATTTGAACAATACACAAGGATTAATAAGTGCTATTTGACAATAAGTGCTATATGACAAAATGTCAGTATAATAACAAAATGTTGTTGTGCGTTGGTGTGGACACTAATAGTTTTAATAATATTTGCGACCTGTCTTAATGCGGCCAGATTTTACTATGAAACAGCGTGGTATTTACTCACTTTAAAAATGAACATGGCACAGAAATGTTGCGTTGTATCACATCACAGCTCAGGAAGCAAAACGGTCAGTTCAGTTGAACGTCATTAGACGGCAAATACCAGCAAAACGTCTCCAGAACAAAAATATGAGTGTGCAGTTTTGTGTGAAAAATTGCTGCAAATCTAATTTTCACCAGCCTCTGGACAGTTCCACACACCGCTGCTAGATGGCGCACAAAAACGAATGTCTTTTTATATTGGCATAGCGGCACGCTCGCATGCACACAGTACAGAGCTATATACAAAATTTAAACAATGGGGAATTTGACCTCTTTACAACAGGGAAAACCATCAACAATTTATCAAGAATGCATGATTATATGCTGTCATGGCTATAAATAAAAAAAAGTGATTTACAATGGAAGTCAATAGTAACAATGGAAGTCAACGGGTCAAAACAAACGCGACCATAACGAAAGTGTAGTCAATTTGAACAATACACAAGGCTTAATAATAACCAGTGAATTGCTCATTATTATAATCTTCAGTAATGCTTCAACAATACTCGGAGCTTGCTGTAAAGTGTCACCAAATGAGTGAAAGTGCAGTGGTATGGTGTTAACAGCAGATTCTGGGTTTGAATTAGTTGTAGTGAGCATGTCGAGCCCGGTCAAGAGGACTGAGTGGGATGAAGACCTAACGCAGTTTCGCCAGGATCACGGCCTTTCCAAGAAAGTGCTGCTCAACTGCTGTCTGGTCAGACGGATCATTTCATGGGCTTCACCCAGCAAAAAAGGTAAATCCTCCTTCAGGTGAATTGCTTTCGCTGTTGTGACGCACAGAACGAAGATGTGAATGTAGTGAAGATGTGAAGATGTGCCTTTGGTGAGAATCTGATGGAAATAATGGATTTGACCAGTTATTTTAGTAATTTTTACTGCCTTTAGTGAAAATCTGATGGAAATAATGAATTTGACCAGTTATTTAATTGAATTTTTACTGCCTTTGGTGAGAATCTAATGGAAATAATGGATTTGACCAGTTATTTTAGTAATTTTTACTGCCTTTGGTGAGAATCTAATGGAAATAATGGATTTGACCAGTTATTTTAGTAATTTTTACTGCCTTTGGTGAAAATCTGATGGAAATAATGGATTTGACCAGTTATTTTATTTAATTTTTACTGCTTTTGGTGAGAATCTGATGGAAATAATGGATTTGACCATTTGTTTTATTTAATTTTTACTGCCTTTGGTGAGAATCTGATGGAAATTATCAAGTTGGATGGGAAGCCACGGTGTACAGCCATTTTCAGATTTCTCTCAAGAGATGTTCAATAGGGTTTAGTTCTGGGCTCTGGCTGGGCCACTCAAGGACATTTACCGAGTTGTTGTGAAACCACTCCATTGATATTTTGGCGTTGTGCTTTGGGTCATTGTCCTGCTTGAAGATGATCCGTTGCCCCAGTTTGAGGTCAAGAGCACTCTGAAGCAGGTTTTCATTCAGGATATCCCTGTGCATTGCTGCATTCATCTTTCCCTCTATCCTGACTAGTCTTCCAGTTCCTGCTGCTGAAAAACATCCCCACAGCATGATGCTGCCACCATCATGCTTCACTGTAGGGATGGTATTAGCCTGGTGATGAGCAGTGCCTGGTTTTCTCTAAACGTAACGCCTGGCATTCACTCCAAAGAGTTCAATTTCAGTCTCATCAGACCAGAGAATTTTGTTTCATATGGTCTGAGAGGCCTTCAGATGCCTTTTGGCAAATTCCAGGTGGGCAGTGGCTTCCGTTTGGCCACTCTACCATACAGGCCTAATTGGTGGATTACTGCACAGATGGTTGTCCTTCTGTAAGGTCCTCCTGTCTCCACAGAAGTACGCTGGAGCTCAGACAGAGTGACCATCGGGTTATTGATCACCTCCCTGACTAAGGCCCTTCCCCCAGATCACTCAGCTTAGATGGCCGGCCAGCTCTAGGAAGAGTCCTGGTGGTTCCAAACATCTTTCACTTATGAATGATGGAGGCCACTGTGCTCATTGGAACTTTCAGAGCAGCAGAAATTTTTCTGTAACCTTCCCCAGACATGAGACAATCCTGTCTCGGAGGTCTGCAGACAATTCCTTCGTCTTCATGCTTGGTTTGTGCTTTGACATGCACTGTCAACCCTGAGACCTTATATAGACAAGTATATGCCTTTTCAAATCATGTCCAATCAACTGAATTTACCACATGTGAACTCCAGTTAAGCTCTCGCTCTGCTAACGGGAGGGAGCCCAGGGCTCCCAGTATCTTATAAGCTCAGGGCTCTCTTCCGGGACAGCATGCCAAATAAGCTTATTACCAATCCTCAGCTATGTGTGAGCTCTTGAATTGTGTTTAATTTTACATCACAGTGAAGTTAAATTTTACGTTTAAATATTTGCACACATTTTACATACAAATGAGTTTCTGTGTGTACATATTTTGATTATTTAATTAATATGAGGATTTAATTATAGTGTAAAGAAGAACATTTGACTTATTCATCTAATGTTCATGATACATTTCATGATATTCCATGCTAAACAATAAATTTATGTTAAACATTTTTATGTTGTAATTCTGCAATTTTGTCCACATTTCTTGTCATTCCAAATTTGTATTTACAAACATTTATTTTATTTTTTGTTTTTTATTTTATTTTTATTTTTTATTTAATTTATATTTTTGTTTATTATGTTTTATATTGTTTATTATATCATATGTATATTTTATGTGTATTTACTTTTGCATGTTCATTCATTCATTTTCATTTCGGCTTAGTCCCTTTATTAATCTGGGGTTGCCACAGCGGAATGAACCGCCAACTTATCCAGCATATGTTTTACGCAGCGGATGCCCTTCCAGCTGCAACCTATCTCTGGGAAACATCCATACACACCCATTCACACTCATACACTACGGACAATTTAGTCTACCCAATTCACCTGTACCGCATGTCTTTGGACTTGTGGGGGAAACCGGAGCACCCGGAGGAAACCCACGCCAACACAGGGAGAACATGCAAACTCCACACAGAAACGCCAACTGACCGAGGCTCGAACCAGCGGATCAGCGACCTTCTTGCTGTGAGGCGAACGTGCTACCCACTGCGCCACTGTGAGGCCCCTACTTTTGCATGTACAAACTTTATTTTATTTTATTAATTTAATTTTATTTATTCATTTTATTTACCTTTATTAATTGTATATAATTGTATTTAGTTTAGTTTAACTTTTATTTTTATTTAATTATTATTTGAATAAATTGTATATTTATTTTAATATTTATTTATTTTATTTTATCAAAACCCAAAAGACTGATATTTGTAAGCAAATAATTTTTGTTACCATTTATGTCCATTTTATGCGATTAAAGAGGGTGAGTAAATTACTTTTTATTTTTAAGTGAACTATTCCTGTTTCACAGCAATAACAACACCATAATTTTTCAGATTTCTTAGGAATCTTCTGTCTTTCTCTTATTTAAGTCAGGAGCCTTGACACATACATGTTTAATCTGCTTAAAGAGGGAGCTTGCTGTAGTAATGCTGATGTGATATTGATCATTGTGTTGGATTTATGTTGCATTCAGTGTTTAGAGTGATCAGACTTTATGGTCTCATGTGAGGTGACAGGCATTGTAAATCATTATATTATGGTGAAAGAGATATTGATGAATTTTAGAGGCGCAAATTTATGGTTTCTTATTTGTTAAGTGGCTAAAGAGAGCATATGCGGTGTTAGTTTCTGCACAAGGGTTACTAGAGCTGAGCGATATGACAAAAAAGGGTTGTCAAATAGAGAATGAAGTCACATGCATTGCTCAGGTGTGAGTTTTTCACAGACTTCAACAGTCAAAATCTTGATGGTGTTCTGTGAATCTCGTGTATCAAAACTGAGCTTTATTTTGTATTTTTTATTGGATTCAACTCAGGTGATTGGCTGGGCCATTCCACAGCTTGATTTTCTTTCTCTGAAAGCATTTGAGAGTGTCCTTGGCTGTGTTTAGGATCATTGTCTTGCTGAAATGTCCACCCTGGTTTCATCTTCATCCTCCTGCTAATGTAGATGTTGTACTGATGCAGCTAATATTCATTTACACTGACGAAGGGCAGAGTTGCTGAAGAACTACTGAGAGATTTCAGCTGCTGTCTGGGCTTTCACTGTCTTTCTACACCTCCCTTTCTTCATGTGTTCAATACTTTTTCCCTGTGTCATTTCATTTTATTACACAACTTCATTTGTAAGCTAATTAGATTTGTTTCCTTTTCATATGTGGATTTCTTTGGTTGTTATTAACATCTGGTGAAAATTTCAAGTCAACAGCACCTTTAGGAATATGTTTTCTGAGAAAAATGGTGACGTGTTTAATACTTATTTTCCCCACTATATACATGAATGTGTGTATATAAATATACATGTAAATATTTTGGTTTTGTATTTTATTTTGTGAGTATATATATATATATATATATATATATATGTGTTATTTAAACATTGTCAATACAAACTTTTATTTTCGATGCGATTATTTGCGATTAATCATTTGACAGCATGTAATCTGTCTATATATCACCATATTTCTGTAAATTCAGTCAATTGATTGTTTATATATAAATTGATCATGTAAAGGACAACTTTTTTACATTTTAAAGTATATACTCAGAAATCTACTCATATTTGATCATATTTCTCATTTTACTAAGAACTTCAAAATGTAAAAATTTTTTAAAATAAATATTAATAAAATATAAAACACTTTTCAAAAACTAATGATTACAGGTTAAAAATAAAAATAGTGCTAAATAAAATGGACAATGTAATGTAAATATTGTACTTTCAAGATCTCAACTCACAATTCTGTTATTCGCGTCTCTGTCTGCATCCCCATAATGCCGTGCAATATTGCGTTCATATCAATTATGAAAAGGTATTATCATAAACAATGTATTTTGTGATGCGATAGAGCGTAATATGAAATAAGACTTTCTATAGTCCATATATATCATCATATTGCACAGCCCTACATCTTACTGTGTTGTATTTTGTTCAGTCTCGTTTCTGATTATAGTCTTCATACAGTAAGAAACTCAAATAGCCAAACGTAAACATACCAAGTGAGTGTTGCTAGCTAAAATAAGAGCATTCTGGCAAAGTCTGTGGAAACTGTAATGGAAACTATCCTAATGAAAGTAAAGCAGATGTTGAGGGAATGTTTTGAACCGGATCAAACAGATCTCTCAAATTCTCATGTGGGGGTTATTCAGTATGGCATCAAAATAAATTGCATGCATGCATATAGATATGTGGTTCATTCCCATTTTAGCTGAATAATTAGATCACACGATGTGCGTGTGTGTGTGCGTGTGTGTGTGTGCGCGTGCGTGTGCGTGTGTGCATGTGTGTTTGAATGTTTATGTTTGTTATGTATTATTGGTGATATAATGTTACACTTATGACTTAGGGGGGGGGTGTGTGTGTGTGTGTGTGTGTGTGTGTGTGTGTGTGTTTGTGTTTGTGTTTGTGTTTGTGTTTGTTATGTATTGTTGGTGATGTAATGTTACACTCATGACTTAGGGTGGGTGTGTGTGTTTGAATGTTTATGTTTGTTATGTATTATTGGGGATGTATTATTACACTCATGACTTGATGCTGTTCAATAATGTGTACTATGAGAAACCCTTAAATGTTCTTTAAGGATTTAACATCTAACTTAAATTAGAAATGTACATAATACTAAATTACAGTATGATAGCACTTTGTTCCTGACTACAAAGACATTAAAAAGTTTTTGCATTGCATTTAATAAATGCATTTTGTTTACTTTTTTTTTTTTGAATATTTTGTTAAATAATTAATAATATTTGATTTAACACTGAAGCTCAAATATGGATGATTACTTACAGGGTTTTAACCCAACATTGGGTCAAATATGGAATAACACAACATTGGGTTTAATTTAATTTAATTAAAATTGTAATAATTTATTTATTATTATTTTTTTATTTAATACATTTTTTTAAAAAGTTCGTTTTTTTTAATGGTTATTAAACACACTAACATCTTGCTTTAACCCAATGTTGGGTCGAATATGGACAAACTCATTTTCATGTCAACTTAAAGCAGTAAAATTACTGCACAAAATCGTAAAACAATATAAATCATTATAAAAATTTACAAAAAGGACCAAACCGTTTAGTTTTGTTGCTTTTTTTTACTGTTTATGTTTTTATTTTTTTATTTTATATGTTTGCATGCTTATTATACACACTAAAAAGCTTGTATTAACCCAACGTTGGGTCCAATATGGACAAGCAGATCTTTATTTCAACTTGAATTAACTTGAAGTTTCCCAAACACTCCTCTCTGATTCCTGTATATACCCTGAAGTACAGCGTTTCTCAACCACGTTCCTGGAGGATCACCAGCTCAGCACATTGCCCAGGGCTGTTTCTCAATTCCAAGAACGCTGAGAACGGACTTGCTTTCTTGTGGAGACCGATTTTGCCAAGTTACCTTGGAAGAATGAACTCTGGAGAGCGCGAGAACACAGAACAGAAATTATTTAAACCTTACAGCGTTCATACAATGATTTATTGTTTTTCAATATATATAACATGACCAATAACCACCTTACTGATATACTTTGCACAATACAAATAAAACAGATTTTAATAAAAATTTCAGCAAATAAACACACAATGTGTTTATGCCTTTATTACGATTTTCATGGTAATGTTTACTTTCACCGTCTTATTTAGGGAAACTCCTGAGATAAATATGTTCTGTCTTTTGAACTTTAATAATAAATCTATATAAAATGCTGTATAAAATAACCTCCTTTATTCAGCCGCAATGACATCTGGGACTTCTCGAGTGAGTTTTGCGCTCAAGTCTGCATCGATGCATCCTCGATATCAAAAATGCATCTGGAAACTTTCACGCATCCTCTGTTCTTGTGGTCTTGAGTTTTGGAATTAAACTTTGGCGGTTGATGATGACGTTACAGGAGAACACAAGGACACAAGATCACTTAAGAACGCATATTGAGAAACAGCCCATGTCTCCTTAACCAAACACGCCTGATTCAGATCATCAGCTTATAAGCAGAGACTGAAAGACCTGTGATGGGTGTGACAGACAAAGGAGACATCCAAAACATGAAGTGTTGGTGGTCCTTCAGAAACAGTTGAGAAACACTGCTGTAATAGACACCCCTATAGCGTGCGTGTGTATTCATAGTTATTATGAGAGCGGCGCATGCTGTAATCACACTGGGTCAGACACAGCTGGACTCTTCAGAGTGTCAGGTGCTGCTGTCAGCGAATGGACAAACTCAATGAGCTCAACACTGCAACACCGTAATCCGCTCTGACTGTTTAATTATATTCAAAAGCATAACCTTCAAGATGGATTAAATCTGAAATGCATTAGTGGGAGTGCTACATGGCTTCGGACCTGTCTTGTGGATATGTTAGATATCTGCATTTTAGTACACTGCAACTGCAAAACTGCAAGACTGACACCCCGTCTACACTAATACGTTTAAGTCTTAAAACGAAAACGATCCACATCCACACTGGCGTTTAATCTAGCGTTCCTAAAAGATCTCCATCCACACAGCCTGAAAACGCACATCACGTGACCACACACACACTGGTATGTGCTGCAGCGTATTCAGACGTCTGAGCCCCAGGCAGTCAGGCAGTGCTTTGAGCACACCTCCCCAGGTGAGAGCAGCACACGCCGGACGGTTCATCAACGATCTACCGCTGGGTGTCATTTCACTAAAGTTGTTAAACATGATATTTAATTAATCTTGTGTTCATCTAACGACTCTTTGGTCGTTTGAATCTTTTACTTGTTCTCAGGTAACGTGTTTTGGCTGAGTGCAAAGATAAGTTAATATATTTATTTATGTAACCACGTGCACTGATTCTGCACATTTGACTGATTGCTATATTGTATAAACCTATTGTACATTACACTTTTATAATGCCCATTATTGATTAATAAAACAGATATTCAGCGAAAGAGACAGGGTATGTTTCGTATTTTTTCAATGAAAATGAAAGGAGGCAGTTGTGTTATAGGCTCCATTTTGTTATGCATACAGTGAAGATGATGGTCATATAAATATGTAGCTACACGGCACCTCAACATTTTTGGTGTGTGTTTAGTTGTTAATATCAAAATGAAAATAGTCAGTTCCTTATATCATGTTATCATTGTATTGTTAAGAGAGTGAAACAACGTAGCTAGGGTGATGTGAATGACGTTATTGACGTACACTGTTTCCTTTGAAGATTTACCCGACGTGTCCTTGGGAGTTTTATCATATCAAACTTGCGAAGTCTGAACTTACAAGGATGCAAGACTGAACTTTGTGTACTTGATATTGAGAAAAAGCCCCAATCAAATAGGTGAATGTCTGCAGCCACACCTCTGTTTTCAGACGTCTCCACTTTCCCCCATCCACTCTGACATGGAGCAGCAGCGGTTTAAAACCAAAACGGCCTCTTCAGCGTTTCTTATGCATTTTAAAACTAAAACGTATTAGTGTAAACGGGGCCTGAAAAGCTTTATGGCTGTTTTATAAACTCATTATTGAATATTTGGTTTATCTGGAGTAGAGATGCAGACTTTCTATATGGTAACGGTCGATTTGGATACATTAAGCTATTATTATTTTACTTCAGCGGTGTCTATTCTGATACATACTTAAAAGTAACCTAGAATTAAATGGATGTAATAAAAGCAGGTTTTAAAATATAAACTGTTTGAGTGCATAAAAAAAAACCCATTTAGAACTGTATTGATTAAAGGGGCGACACGCTGTCTCAGTGGTTAGCACTGTTCGAATCCCGGCTGGGTCAGTTGGCATTTCTGTGTGGAGTTTGCATGTTCTCCCCGTGTTGGCTTGGGTTACCTCCGGGATCCCCCACAGTCCTAACACATGCGCTATAGGTGAATTGAATAAACAAAATTGCCCGTAGTGTATGAGTGTGTGTGTATGGGTGTTTCCCAGTACTGGGTTGCGGCTGGAAGGGCATCCGCTGTGTAAAACATATGCTGGATAAGCTGGCGGTTCATTCCGCTGTGGCGACCCCTGATGAATAAAGGGACTAAGCCGAAGGAAAGTAAATGAATGAATGCACCTTTTTAGATGAATTAAGTACAATACAATTTGTAAAGTAATGTATTCTGTCTTTTAGTGGATTGTGGACTGATCTATCTTTGTTTGGCAAACAAGTGGTTCTTGTTGGATTTAGATTTAATTTAAAATGTTATTTAAATGTTTTGTTTTCGGTTTTATTTTTTATGTGTTCCTACACTCAAAATCATTCCGCATAAATCTGCAGGTTTATTTATTGCAAATTCTGGGTAAGAAATACCTGTAGTAGCAGTCAGCAGATTCTTTCTGGCCCTGCTTATAAGCCTCAAATGGGGCTTTTGTATATTTTAGCGCATCCATGAAACTTGATGTGCAGAAGGACTGTCGCAAATGTTCATATGACCACATAAGTTTTGACCACAGGATGGAGCCATTTCCACAGGTTTCCTGATCACTCAGCCAAATAACAATAGTGTAGACAAGACTATAGCCACAGAAGATTGAATAAGGAAGGCAAATTCACCTTGTGTTTCCTAATTCACGTTGGGGATATCTATAATAGGGGTTGAGGCCTGTGGTTAGTTAATATTACTCTCTAGATAGTCATACATCATGTTCTAGCACTTAGATTATGCAGTCGTGCCTTAGTCAATTGACTTTTTTATTTGCTTTTAAAAAAAAATGTGAATATTGATTCTTAAAAGTTCACAATAAATCTTTTCCGTATTCTATATTTCCAGGTTTATATCCATGATAAAATATGATAATATAATGCAAATGTATTAAGTTGGGGAGGCACAGTGACTGAGGGTTTAGCACTGTTGCTTCACAGCAAGAAGGTAACTGGTTCGAGCCCAGGCTGGGCCAGTTGCCATTTCTGGAGTTTGCATGTTCTCTGTGTGTTGGCGTGGGTTTCATCCGGGTGCTCCGGTTTCCCCTACAGTTCAAAGACACGCGCTATAGGTGAACTGAATAGACTAAATTGTCCATGTATGAGTGTGTGTGTGTGTGTGTGTGTGTGTGTGTGTGTGTGTGTGTGTGTGTGTGTGTGTGTG
>CAIGQW010053650.1:7058925-7077243 GCA_903798125.1 Danio choprae | reverse complement strand
GTGTGTGTGTGTGTGTGTGTGTGTGTGTGTGTGTGTGTGTGTGTGTGAGAGAATGAGTGTATGGGTGTTTCCCTGTACTGGGTTGCAGCTGGAAGTGTGTATTCCGCTGCGTAAAACATATGCCGAAATAGTTGGCAGTTCATTACACTGGCGACCCCTGATAAAAAAGGGACTAAGCCGAAGGAAAATTAATGAATGAATGTATTTAGTAGCAAGTTCATTACAAGTGAAAAAAAAGTTAACTCGACTTAAAATTGTAAGGCAACTTGCTGCACAGCTTTTTTTTTTTTTTTTTGTTGACTTAAGTGCAGTACTTGTGATAAAAGTGTACTCGATTTAACTTGAGTCAACTCAAAAGACAATAGAAATAAAACCTGGTAAATAATCACTCTAAATTCAACTGCATTTATCATACATTTAAAATAATACATTTAAATACATATATGGGCCTGAAAACATTGCATTCAGTTCACACACACACATGTATTGTATATGTGTATATATATAAGCATTATAAAAATAAAAATCTGTATGGTTTATTCACATTTTTCTATGAAGATGTTTTCTAGAGTCCTATGAAGCCTTATGATCATTCTTAGTGATTGAAAGTCATTAATATCCTCCTGCATTTCATGGTATGAGCTTAAATTCAAAATCTAAAGTCCCTTTTCTAGGTTATACTGTATTTTGTAGCCCATTTTGTCCAGCAGGTGGCAATGACAGATTTCTGTGTCCACAGTTTACTCTCACTGATTCTGTCATACTGTATTTTACAGCCATAATGTATTTTCAGATACTGCAATGCTCAAAAGTAGAAAGAAGAACATATTTAATGCATGAATTGGCATAAAGTGAGTCATTCATCATCTAAATCTTCTAAAAGGCACAGTTACAGTTCCTTTATAATATCCACAGCATTAATGTTTCATTATGCAGACTTGGAAAACGTTGCATTTAGTACCATACTCAAGAGTTGTTTTTAGTTTACTCATATGAAAGATCTTAATAGAAATATATTTACAGTATTGAATGCATAAGGGAGTAATTTGTAGCTAGTTTTGCTTTAGGAGTTGATTTCATGTTACAGATTTATTACTCAAGAAATGCATTTAATTTAATTCAAGGTCCTTTTTCTGCTCCCTCTGATTTCCTGTCAATACTGTTCTATTCATTGAAGTTTAAAAAACCCTAAAAACATAATTATATTAAAAGAAAAGGATGAATGTAACATTAAATGTAAAGAATATTATGATGATTTGCATACTTAAATATAAAGTTGTTTGCATACTAAATATGGAATTATGTAATTAATAGCATTAACATTATTTATTCATTCATTAATTTTTTTAATTTGGGGTAGCCACAGCGGAATGAACTGCCAACTTATTCAGCATATGTTTTGCGCAGCGGATGCCTTTACAGCTGCACCCCATCACTAGGAAACATCCACACACACTCATTCACACACATACACTACAGACAAATTAGCTTACCCAATTCACCTATAGCGCATGTGTTTGGACTGTGGGGGAAACCGGAGCACCCGGAGGAAACCCACGCCAACACGGGGAGAACATGCAAACTCCACACAGAAATGCCAACAGAGCCAGCCGAGGCTCAAACCAGCGACCTTCTTGCTGTGAGGTGACCGTGCTAACCACTGAGCCACCGTGCTGCCCCTAATTCAGACTCAACATTGCATGTTACGATGTGAATATTGCGACTGTGCACATTGCGATGTCAATGCTGAAACGATATATTGTGCAGCCCTAGTATTCGTATTGCAATGTTATCCAGCATTGTACTTTTCCCCTGGAGTACAGTGCGCCGTCTCCAAGTTTTTAGATGTGATCCAGTCCCGGCACTTGATTAATATCAGTATTTTCTGTGGCTTGTCAGCCTCTTAGAGCTCTTCATGATGATGAATGGCCTCTGTGTACAGATTAAGCTCAGCAGCACAGGATGAATAAATGATGACGCTGTGAATATGGAGATATCTCTGGCAACCGCTGTCATTAGATTCCATTGACTTTGATCAAGTAAATCAGTGATCAGTAATAAACCGAGGTGGTTCATTAGCGCACTTCGTAATATCGAGGCCAGTTTATTTACTTTTGGAGTACTTTGTGTATATGATCAAGTTCTTACCTGTTCAGCTTCATTTTACTGCATAATGTTGATGATGAAAAAGAAAACAAGGGTACGATTTATTGCACGTTTCAGATGGCAAATCCACTAGAGGGCGCTGTCTACATTTGTGCAGATCTGAAATATGTTACTTAGGATATATTTTGATGTACGTTTTAGATTGACGACTTTCTCGTAGATGTCCATGAGAAGGGCTTGTCATACACATCGCCTAATGATCCACATATTTGATAGGAAATATATGTTTTTATATGATTTATATAATATAATATAATATATAATATCAGTAAATATGTAAACATTTTAAAGTTTAAATTAAATATAAAACTAAAAAAAAACAATAATGTTATTTTGAAAAACTATTAGCATATAATCAGGTACACAAAAATGTTTTAAATGTTAATAAAAAAACGTTTATTTTAGTTTTGTGTTACCATGAAAGTGTTGTGTTAACACTGTCTGTCTTGTGTATATTATATTTATATAGGCTTATGGACTTTTTTGTTGTTGTTGTGATGAATTTTGGTATATTCTTTATTTTATTTTATTTTAGATGCAGATCATTAAATTTACATTTGTTTTATATTTATTGTCACTTAAAACCATGCACACATTATTTTTGTTCTTCAACAGATCTGCTTAAATATTATTATTATTATTATTATTATTATTATTATTATTATTAATAATAATAATAATAATAATAATCTTTTATTTTTATAATTTGTTCAATCATGTTAATGTGGTGGACCAATAAAAATCCATCATATTGACCTTTTGAAAAAGCATATTTGCATAGTATATAATCAAAATTACATTATTATAGTTCATTGCAATTATTTCTGGCATGATTGATATATATATGCACACACACACACACACACACACACACACACACACACACACACACACACACACACACAGTGCATCCAGAAAGTATTCATAGCGCTTCACTTTTTCCACATTTTATTATGTTACAGCCTTATTCCAAGATGGATTAAATTCATTCATGTCCTCAACATTCTACACACAATACCCCATAATGACAATGTGGAAAAAGATTTTTTTTAATTGTTCAAATTTATTAAAAATAAAAAACCTGAAAAAAACTCGTATAAATATAGTATACATTTATTTTTAAATATATGCTGGATAAGTTGGCGGTTCATTCCGCTGTGGCAACCCCTGATTAATAAAGGGTCTAAGCTGAAAAGAAAATGAATGAATGAATTAAACAATTTTTTAGTTTTGTGTTGTCATGAGGGTTTTGTGTGGTTTTTTTGTGTATAACACTGTCTGTCTTCTGTATATTTATGTTGGATTTTATTATTATATTTCTAAAGTTGTTGTTTTTTTATTGCGACTATTGTGAATATTTATTTATATATATGATCTTTATTTAGTTTTATTTGTTTTATCCTTATTTTTTTTCTCCAACAGATCTGCTTAAATATGCTGTCGACAACAAATAAGACAACAATCGATCATTATTTTAACATAATACAGCTGCCGAAAGCCCAGCAGAGATCAGTAACGTTACTGTCACCGCAATTAGCGCTGTAGTTTAAACTCAGCCTGGTGAACATTAGCTGCTGTCTGCTGGAGGACTTAGCTAATGAATTTTCCATTAGCTCCAATGGCCTCATATGGTGGCCGTCCGTTTGTTCGCTCTCTGGAGGGGATGAAGTGGAGATGATGGATAGTATTAGCAGTTTTAGCGTGGCTGTTAGCCAAGCATTAGCCCTGAATGGGCTGGCTTGAAATGGGCCTGTTGACACAGTAGCCGCTTGATTGACAGGATGCTTTGTCCTCGTCAGGTGATCTGTTACACAACATGTCTTCAGAAAACTTGACACTGAGGTTCATCTGTGACCCGATCACAAGTACAGTAGAGCTGACTGCTGACATGACCATTCACCTTGATGTTGACCTTTTAAACAAGCTTTTATTTGACATGTATGAAATGCTTGTGTAAAGTGCATTATATAATCTAATTATATATAAAGCACACCATAGGTCAATGTTTTTTGTGTGTTTTTGAGAGCCGTTTCTCATGCTTGGCCATGATTATTTTTATTAAATAATATTTTATTAAATAAATGCATTTTAAAATGCTGATCATTATAATATGCTGACTTGTTTCACTAGAAAAATTCCTTGTTATCATCAACTGTTACATCAAATAGTTTTACAAATATTCATTTTTTTTGTGACGCGCTCTTTTTAATGAGAATTAATTCACAGTAATCCTGTATTTTTATTCAAACAAGTGAAGTCTTGGTGGGACTTTTTCCTGAAACATTAAAAAGAGTAATACTTTATAAACCTTTGGAAGTTTATAAGATTTTATTTTATTGTTTTAGTGCAATGTTTTCTATAATCTTATTTATTCATTCATTCATTCATTTTCATTTCGGCTTAGTCCCTTTATTAATCTGGGGTCGCCACAGCGGAATGAACCGCCAACTTATCCAGCATATGTTTTACGCAGCGGATGCCCTTCCAGCCACAACCCATCTCTGGGAAACATCCATACACACCCATTCACACTCATCCACTACGGACAATTTAGCCTACCCAATTCACCTGTACCGCATGTCTTTGGACTTGTGGGGGAAACCGGAGCACCCGGAGGAAACCCACGCCAACACAGGGAGAACATGCAAACTCCACACAGAAACGCCAGCTGACCCAGCCGAGGCTCGAACCAGTGATCAGCGACCTTCTTGCTGTGAGGCGAACGTGCTGTGAGGCTAATCTTATTTAGTTAAACTTTATTTTGGTTTACTATTTAAAAAAAAAATTTAATTAAATTTAAGGGCGATGCGGTGGCACAGTGGGTAGCACAATCGCCTCACAGCAAGAAGGTCGTTGGTTTGAGTCTCGACTGGGTCTGTGTGGAGTTTGCATGTTCTCCCCGGGTGCTCCGGTTTCCCCCACAAGTATGCGGTACAGGTGAATTGGGTAAGCTAAATTGTCCATAGTGTATGAATGTGAATGAATGTTTCGCAGTGATGGGTTGCGGCTGGAAGGGCATCCGCTGCGTAAAACATATGCTGGATAAGTTGGCGGTTCATTCCGCTGTGGTGACCATATTTATGGTGTGATATTTAGCACACCATAAATAATCACTGTGGTGTGATATTTATATTTATAATATTTTATTTAATTTTAATTTAATTTTGTTTAGTTTAGTTTTTTATTTAGTTTTAGTCTAGCTTAGTGTTTTATATATTTTTTATTTAGTTTAATTTAATTTAATTTTAGTTTAGTATTTTATTTATTTTTAATTTAATTAAATTTTAGTTTATTTTTCTTTAGTGTTTAGTTTTATTTTTTAGTTTAGTTTAGTATTTTATATATATTTTTATTTAGTGTAATTTAATTTTAGTTTAGTATTTTATTTAATTTTAATAAAAATTTTCTTTAGTTTAGTTTTTTTTAATTTTTTAATTGGTTTTAAATAAATAAATAAAGATAAAAAAAAGGACAATTTTAAATATAATTTATTTTTTAACTAAGGTTGGTATATTCATATACTTTAGTTTACTATCGATTTATTTATTTATTTTTTACCCAAACATGGTAATGCATGTTTCTATTTGCATCTCAACCATGAAAAAATGCATCCCACCATCATCCCACCATAAAGTAGCAAACATGCAAGCAGCAAACAGACTTTGACCCAAGGGTTATTCCTCTGTCAGTTTTGCAGCAGATCATGCTCTCTGAAGGTAACCTACTTTAGACATTTTTGTATTCCAGTGACGGCTCTGCGATCTATAAATAGTAGCAATGATTGATATGGCATATGGTGAACCCTTGTAAGTTCCCTCGCCTGCAGGCAGAGATGACTTTCAGCATTAGAGGTGGCTTCACTTTGTAGTCACCTGTACTTGTCATAATCTACAATTACTGGCCCAACGATGACAGAAACCTGCTGTTAATGCACTTCAGACAATGACGAGGTTTAGGTTTTATGGAACTTTAATGGATTCGATTCAAATGCATGTCACATTTGAACCCCCATGTGATCTTATGCGTGTTTTTTGTCCATTTCACTTACAGTTATTAGCACTCAAAATTATTAGACCTCCTGTGAAATTTTAATGAACAGAGCAAGGATACTTTCACAGTTTTTCCTATTGTCTTCTTACGGGGAAAGTATTATTTAGTGTAGTTTGGCTGACAAAAACAAAACAAAAGGAAAAAAAACAAACAGTAAACAATTTTAAGGTTAATATTATTATTAAGTTCATTCATTCAATAATTTTCCTTCGGCTTAGTCCCTTATTTATCAGGGGTCGCCACAGCAGAATGAACCGCCAACCATTCCAGCATGTGTTTTAGCCACAACCCAGTACTGGGAAACACCTCATATTCACAGACACACACACACACACACACACACACACACATACTCGAACACGGGGAGAACATGCAAACTCTACACAGAAATGTCAACTGGCCCAGCCGGGACTCAAACCAGAGACCTTCTTGCTGTGAGGCAACAGTGCTAACCACTGAGCCACAGTGCCGCTATATATGTAGTTAATTCATTTTAATTTAAAATAATTAATTTTATATTATATTGTAATTGTTTTAGAAATGTAATAGTCCACACTCATTTCTTTAAAAAAATGAAAAATATTAATTAATGGGTAAATAAATAACAGTTGGTACAAAAAAGTCACACTCAGGTCCCTACAAGGGCAAAAATGTCCACATGTCCACAAAAATGAACCCCAGTTGCATTTAACTAATTATTATTTGAAATATTTGTTAATAGACTTTCATTCTGTTGGAAAGGCAAACTGTAGATATATATATATATATATATATATATTTATTAAAGGCTAAGCATTACATCTTGATAATGTTTTACTATAAGGTGGCTTTTTTTCAAGTTTGGCATATAATGTAATAATACTCAATTTATTCACATTTTCTGCTTATTAATATTATAGTCTAATATAGTTCAAGATTGTAATTAACAGAATGTTTATATGTATATATGTGTATATTTATTTATACGTGTATATTAATTTATACGTGTATATTTATTTATTTATTTATTTATTTATTTATATATATATATATATATATATTCTGCTTAACATTTAATGTATGGAAAAAATAACTGCACTGTTTTGTAAGTGAACTAGCATTTAATAGGTTAAAATTGCATAAAAATGAATGCATGTTTGGTAATTATGATGGTACTTTTACTTTAGATTTTTCAGTAATCTTTCCACTGCTGAGAGTAATGTCAAATAATCTAAAATAAATGTAAGAAAAGCCTCAAGGTCAGTGTTTTGGAGGTGTCTGGGAGTCTGTGCACAGCTCCACTTCTGACTTGACAGATACTGTAATTTCTGTTGGCAGTTTTGTGGAAGTCTGCTTACACCTACCTCTGGACATAAGTGACAAAAACAAGGACTCTGCCAAGCTAGACTTCTGCAGTCGCTGCCAGACCACCTTAAATAAGTGCATGCCAGCAGCCGTCAATGTATTGTAACACTGTCTCAAACACCACAACCAACTAATATGCGTCAGATGCGGTCATGCTTCAAATTAGATCAGCAGGATTCTGCATCAATTGAAAATCATGTTTGTGATTAAAGGCATCGGTATACTTCCAACAAAAAGAGCTGAAATGACGTAATTTATATACTAAAAAAAGACGTTTGTTGTTTGTACTTATTTAAAATGAGCTGAAATAACACCAATCCTTGAGTTATTTTTGGGAGAACTTCATTGTTTTATGTTCAATCCACTTACATTTGTAAACACTAATAAGTTAACTTAATACTATGGAATCAGATTAGTATCTAAAGTAATTCACGCAAAATTCATGTGCGCAAAATATTTCTATATATATATTCAGAAAAACAATTCACGTGCACAAAATAAAAATACATATTCATAAATGTTTACAAATGTACAACAGTATACAAAAAGTTTTGAATGTTTAAAATTTGCGCCTTCATCCTAAATGAGATGCAAATCCTCCTTCACGTACGACTCCCCCTGGATACGCGTGTGTGTGTGTGTGTGTGTGTGTGTGTGTGTGTTTGAGACTCCTCGTATCTTTCAGCCAATCAGATGAGAGCTGTATTCGATGTGACCCACTCTGCACAGCTTTTGCGCAGTCTGATCCTCTCCAGCATGGCAAATGGAGAGCGAGACCTGACTCTCACTGACTAAAAACGTAATCTCCATTATGTCTAATGAACATAAACTATGCATACTGGCTACGCATGTGTACATCGTGTCTTTTGCGTGAATTACTTTAGATACTAATCTGACTCCATATAATACCTTCATGATGACCCAACACAAATTGATTGATGGTGTGGAATCCAGCATTTTTTACAGTGTATACAAAATGAAGTTGTTTTTGAAACGGCTCACCAAAGCGAGCTTGTTGGGGGAGTTCGTTTTGGTCCTAAACCATACCTGCCAACACTCCCGTTTTCCCCAGGAGTCTCCCGTATTTCACACTCATCTCCCACCACCCTCCCGTTTAATTATTTCTCCCGGAAAACTCCCGTAATTCCACTCCCACCATCCCCTCCCCCCTGGTTCTCATCCTTTTGGTACAGTCTGAAACTCGGACATGAAATTCAGTTTATGTGATTGCTACAGTACGTGAATGACAACACTATAAATACAAGGAATGCTTAATTAGTACACATGGAGTAAGTCAGTTTGAAACTAAAGGCTGAGTTATACTTCTGTGTCAAGCACACGCGTATTATGCGGCGCAGCCTTCACGCGGTCGCATAGCCATCGCCGTGGCTGACACTCAGCTCTCAAAATATTAACTACACGTCACAATGATGCGTATCGCAAGCTTTGTGATTGGTCGGCTTGGTAGCTGTGACGAGCATGGGTGGTGCTGAGAATCGTGTACTAATTTAAGTGGATTGAACATAAGATTTCCCCCAAAAAACTCAAGAATTGGGTTGTTTCAGCTCATTTTCAATAAGTAGTTTGAACAAACAGCAAACATTTTTTTGAGTGGAGATCATATGATAAATGAAAGCACAGCCTAATTAAAGAGTATTAAGTAAGTACATGCAATAACTGGCAGGGAATATACATGCGAGGCAATTCTAACAAGAGACACAAATCATATGTATCCATAAAAAACACTCGAGGAACTAATCAGAAACCAGCAAAACCAAAAATAACAAGAGCAGAGAAACGGGAGAATCTTCAGCAGACATCTTGACACATTATTGCACATTTCAAACCTTTTTGGCATTTGTGGTGATTTTTAAATAAATATTTTCCTTCAGTAAGTTTTAAAAATTGACTTTTTTTTTTTTTTTTTTTGAAAAGAGTCACACTCCTATTCATCAATTTGCATTCGTTGCCAATCCACCAAGTTTTGGGTTACACTTCCATCCATCCATTCATTCATTCATTCAATCTTTTCGGCTTAATCCCTTTAATAATCTGGGGTTGCCACAGCAGAATGAACCGCCAACTTATCCAGCATATGTTTTACGCAGCGGATGCCCTTCCAGCTGCAACCCACCACTGGGAAACACCCATACACTTCCATTGACACACAAACAATACGGACAATTTTAGCTTACCCAATTCACCTATAGCGCATGTTTTTGGACTTGTGGGGGAAACCGGAGCACCCGGAGGAAACCCACACCAACACGGGGAGAACATGCAAACTCCACACAGAAATGCCAACTGACCCAGCCAAGGCTTGAACCAGCGACCTTCTTGCTGTGAGGCGAGAGCGCAACCCACTGCGCCATCGTGTTGCCTGTTACACTTCCACTTAATCCATATTTATAGTAAAAACTGAGTGAGAGCTACAGTAGATTTGGATTTCTGATTTATTTGTATCCGTCATGAAAATAGCATGAGGGTATATTAATGTGACGTTAGTCTCACAAGCATATCATTAAAATAATAGTTTAATCAAAAATGTAAATGTACTCACTATTTACTTGTCCTCAAGTGATTCCAAACGCTCCGGTTTCCCCCACAGTCCAAACACATGCACTATAGGTGAATTGAATCAACTATACTTTGCCGTAGTGTATGTGTGTGAATGAGTGTGTGTAGATGTTTCCCAGTACTGGGTTGCAGCTGGAAGGGCATTCGCTGTGTAAAACATATGCTGGATAAGTTGGCGGTTCATTCCACTGTGGCAACCCCTGATGAATAAAGGGACTTATTATTTATTATAATAAGGGACTTATTAAGCCGAATAAAGGGACTTATGAATAAAGGGACTTATTAAGCCGAAGGAAAATGAATGAATGAATGAATGAATGACAGACGTATCAACATTTTAATACTGTAAAATAAAACTCATGCTTTATTACTAATTAATGGCAATACGTGCTTAAATAAAGACACATATTAAATATTATTTTGATTATTATGTTAATTAGTAGTATATACTTGTGGACACTCTACGCTATTTCGCATGAATTTAAATGTATTTATTTCTGTTTCTAAAGATGTTCGGTGACTAAAATGTTATTTTAATACATTTATCCGTTTAATAAATCATTCAAATGAACCAAAATATATGACCTATATTCACTGAGAAATGGATAAACATATTTATAAAAAAATTATGACAAGCACTGTATTACTCCAATATGACCGTGGACGCACTACACTACACTACACACACTTCTGTTCAAACAGCTTTCAAAAGTTGATTTTGCATGATAGGTGCCCTTTAAATAATAATAAAAATAAAACGGCATAATGACAATAATGTGGAAGTGTTTTTTCCAATGCACCGCTTTAGAACTGCCTTGATTTTGTTCTTATAATGACAATTTAATGCGTTGAAATCATTGAAATGGGTTCATTTTTGCAAAATGTCAAGCTTTTAACCTAAAGCAATCATATGACTACAGCGAATGAGAACTTCGACTGTCGTTCTTGCAGTTGTGTGTAATTATTGAGTCAGTAAATGGACTGAGGAAATTGAAATAATTGTGTTTTGAGCCTAAAGGGATCTGTTAATTGAGATTTCAATATATGAGGCTTTTGAGGGTGAAGGATGGCGATCGATTTTCTGATGTATTAAGGAAGAAACAATATTTTGAAAGGAATTCCATAAGCATTTTTTCACCCCACATTTACAAAACTCTTTTGTATTAGTATCAATATCATGGTGCTTGATTTGCCACTGTCTTAATATCTTAAGATGATAATTAATTCATGACCTTCCAGTGTCAATGAACTACAAAAACCATCGGAAATCTTTACAGTTGTCCAAGGAAGCAGACACTTTGATGTCCGCTCTCTTTTATCTGTTTGAAATGCCAGTGTGAATTATCATATATGACCCAGGGCTGTCATTTTAAGTCTTTCTATACTGTTCACCTCCGTTTTAGAGAAGCTGGATTCAATTCTTGACATGTCATGTCCTTTGAATGTCTTTCTCAAATTTGACCCAATTGAACTGGAATGTAAGATTCATATTTAAAGAAATTAAAATCTACTAGGGCTGCACTGAAATGAAAATTATTGGCTGAAACCGAAAAAGAGGAAACCAGGGCCGAAAACCGAAACACTGAAATAAATTATGCCAATTATTAGTACCATTGCTGTGTACTAGCCTTACTATAATCAAGGCATTGCAATTACATAAATTAATATTAAAGTTTTAAAGAATAAATCAATTACAAATTATGAAAATATTTAGCACATTAGCACAATGGGTTATCACTTCTGCGGATGGGGACTTCAGACAGATTGAGGCTTACATTTGAGAGTGTGTTTAAATGGGGCCAGTGCATAAATTAAAATATTTGTATACAGTAGCCTAAAGGCTGATTTATACTTCTGCGTTGAGTGATCGCCGTGACTCATAGTCGTGCATTTATACTTCTGCATGCTGTTTGTGTTGCTCTGCAATAACACTTCCGAAACGCTAGCTGGCCGTTTATATATTTCTCTGTGTCGAGTTTCTTTGTGGCTGTTGTGTTTTTTCTGAAAACTACAAGTAGCTAAAACCCACTCATTCAGAGGCGGGAACTGGCGGACATGCAACAACTTTAATCATAAGGTAAACACAAAACAAAAGTTTCCTCCTTCACGGGACTCGCGGCTCTCAGCACCGCCCACGTTCGTCACCGCTACCAAGCTGACGCATCGCTTGACGCAGAAGTATAAATCAGCCTTAAGTCAGAACAGAATAGCCTACCTATCATAATTTGAGACACTTTCTTGCAGGATTGTACTGAACATATTAGACACTGAGGGTGCATGCACATTCTAGTGCACAGAGACTAGTCTTTTTTTTTCTGTGCTATGATCTCCCTCTCCTGCACGTGCGCTCTTGGTCTCCCCACGAGTTCTCCATTTCCTCCTTTGCAGTCTGGATCATTTTACGTGTGCGCTGCTTTATTTCTGCATCCAAGTAATAATCTTTATAACCCTGAACGAGTACAGCCGCGATGAAGTGCAGAGGATCAAAACAACGAGTATAGACGTATCGCAGACAGCTTCAAAAAAAGCACGTGCTTTTTTACGTTTGCAGTGATAAAAAATTCTTTCGATGGCCGAATATTCGGTGTATCTCTAAAATTTACTCACTATTTACTCTCCCACAAGTGGTTTCGAAGTATTAATACTTTCGAAGTATTAAAGCCTGCTCAGCTAGACTTCTCAACAGCTTCTTCCCACAGGCTGTTAGAGCCCTCAACTCCAGTCAACTTACCCCCCTCTGAAACCTCCCCATGCATTCCTGAGTATGTCCCATACAGGTGAGTGGGCTTAACAAACCACCTGTGGAAGGACACCCCCTCGTCTCTCTGACTCTTGCACCAGGTTGCACATTTGCATAATATAGACACTTTCCTAATCACTCCATGTCTCTTGGAAACACTGTGCATTTTTAAATTGTGCTTCATTCAGGTGAGTGGGCTTGACAAACCACCTGTAGAAACACTCTTCTCTCTCATGCACCTGACACTTTATCTAAACTCCACCTTACAAGGACTCAATGTTTACTATAAATGTACCACAATCATGTTGCACTGCTTACTTCAACCTTAAATACCTCTTGCGCAATATTAGACCTTAAATACCTTTTTTTGCACAATATCCTGCACAACATTGTTCAGTCTCATGGAAAAGTACTTGTATAGCCTGTCTTATGTGTATAGTTTAAATATTTTATTCTATTTTATAATATATGTTAGTTATGCATAGGTTTTTTATAATAGCTCTTATGTCCAGTGTTGTGTTTGTATTTATGATTAATCCATGTAGCGCCGTTGTCCTATGAGACACGACATTTCGTTCCTCTGTATGTCCACACATGTAGCAGAATGACAATAAAGCACGACTTGACTTGACTTCTGCTTTTGAACACTGAAGAAGATATTTTAAAGGAAGCTGAAAACCTGTAAGCATCGACTTCACTGTAAAAAATGCTGGGTTCCACATAGGGCTGGGCGATTAATCAACATTCAAAACTTATAATCAATGTACTTTCCCTACTGCATGTGGAGTCACGTGACCCCGCTCTGTTAAGGCTGATTTATACTTCTGCATCAAGCGCACACGTGTGGTCCGGCGCAGCCTTCGCCTTGAGATGGCATATTTTCCCTTACATTAAATTTAATATTTACATTAAAATATTAGTTTACAGAAGATGCAAGAAATGCAGTGTCTAAAATATTATTTACAGGATATACAATAATTATTTGATTTAGAAGAGACACTGCTTATTTTCTACTTTTATTATGAATAACATTGAGAATAATTAATTTTGTTCCCAAAAGTGCAAGTTATTAATTTTCACGTTTTTTTATAAGAAAATAAGTGACTGTTCGTTTTAGGCAGTGTGTTTTACTTTCAACTGTTCTACTCTGATGTTCAAGTATAAGCATAGATAAATAGTAGATAGTGTGTGTTTCCTTCAGTTATTTTAAAATCAAGTAATGCACCCTTCATTCCGAAATCTCTCACTTATAATATGTGAGCATATTTACTGTCCAAAACTTGTCAGTGAACTATGAGGGCAAAACTGTAAAATAAATAAATAAAATAACCGTTCATTGATCGCAATCGAGTTAAAATATTCAGTTAATCGAGATTTTGATTTTAGGCTAAATCGCCCAGCCCTAGTTCCACACAATCCCTTCATCTTGTTTCAACGCAAATCAATTAAGTTAACTTAATGGTTAATTGAACATGAAACAATTAAATCACTACTAAAAAACCCTCAAGAACTGCGTTATTTCAGCTCATTTTAAATAAGTAGTTTCAACAAGCAGCAGAAATATTTTTTAAGTGATCCATAGTATGTTTTTCCTATTATGGATGTCATTGGTAACAGGTTTCCAACATTTTTTTCCAGCTTTTGTGTTTAACAGAAGAAAGAAACTCGTAATGGTTTGAAACGGTCAGTAAATGATGACAGAATCTTCATTTTATTTGGGCGAACTATCCCTTTAAGTAAGGTCAGACTCTAATAAATTAAGCATCGTGTTTTATTTACCCTTGATTACACGCCATAATCAACACATGCCTAATGAAGGAAGGATATTAACTGAACTGGAATAAACAATGAAAATGAGACCTTGTTTTGAGGCTTTTTTTAAATTTTTTATTAACAACTGCTTGTTAAGGCGCAGTTGATAGCACGTTCGCCTCACAGCAAGAAGGTCGCTGGTTCGAGCCTTGGCTGGGTCAGTTGGCGTTTCTGTGTGGAGTTTGCATGTTCTCACCGTGTTCGCGTGGGTTTCCTCCGGGTGCTCCTGGTTCCCCCACAAGTCCAAAGACATGCGGTATAGGTGAATTGGGTAAGCTAAATTGTCCGTAGTGTATGAGTGTGAATGGGTGTGTATAGATTTTTCCCAGAGATGGGTTGCAGCTGGAAGGGCTTCTGCTGCGTAAAACATATGCTGGATAAGTTGGCGGTTCATTCCGCTGTGGCGACCCCAGATTAATAAAGGGACTATGAATGAATGAATTAACTGCTTGTTAAAAAGTGGCGCAGTGGGTAGCACAATCGCCTCACAGCTAGGTCGCTGGTTCGAGCCCCGGCTGGGTCAGTTGGCATTTCTGTGTGGAGTTTGCATGTTCTCCCTGTGTTCGCGTGGGTTTCCTCCGGGTGCTCCGGTTTCCCCCACAAGTCCAAAAACATGTGGTATAGGTGAATTGGGTAAGCTAAATCGTCCGGAGTGTGTGTGAATGAGTGTGTATGGATGTTTCCCAGTGATGGGTTGCAGCTGGAAGGGCATCCGCTGCGTAAAACATATGCCAGATAAGTTGGCGGTTCATTCCGCTGTGGTGACCCCAAATTAATAAAGGGACTAAGCTGAAAAGAAAATGAATGAATGCTTGTTAAAAATCAATAAAGTAAGTTGTTATTCATCTGGCTATGTATCGATTCAATGTATGGTACATTGGCTAAATCTGTGGCTTAAAGGAGAGCAGTACTTTTGCATCATGATTGATGCCTTCAGGCAATGGATGTTGCTTCTGAATAATGCATGACATTAGGTGTTACCCTGCAATCAGGGACATAAGATTATACAGAGCTTCTGTTCACAAATCGAGACAGTGAGAGATGTATGTGTGTACAGTGAGCCATGCTGAGCGATTCAAAAGGGTCCATCTTTTACTGAGCTTGACACAACCTGTAATAGAATTTTCAAGTAAGCTCTTTGCCATTTATTTTTGTGTAACTTTCAGGTGACATGTTCGCTTCCATGTATGCAAATGTTAGAGTTTGATGCAAGGTCTCTGTGTAGAGTACGTTTATGATATTGCATGTATGGCCTTCAGAGTCTCTGGGGCGATGTAAAGATTTCTCTTGCAGATATCATCGCTGCTGTTTATCAAAAAACAAAACAAAAACTAAAAAATCAAAATTGGTCATTTCTAGTGGGGGAAAATATAGCTTTTATTGTATTTGAAAATGCATTTATCATTATCTTATTGGCCTTAAAGGTCATTCACAGAGGTTAAACAGATCATAGATGACCTCCAGATTAATTGCGATTTTGTTAATTTTATGTTTATTAATTTTATACCAATCACAGAATGAAAAACAGTTTTATAGTCAATACTGCTCTTTAAAGCATGCAGGCTAGTAGTTTTGTTTTTTAAAACTTTAAGCTGAGTTGCTCTGAAACTACAGATGATTTTATATATAATTGAAGTCAAAATTATTAGCCCTCTTGTGAATTTATTTTTCACCAATGATGTTTAACAGAGCAAGGATTTTTTCCACAGTATTTCCTATAATATTTTTTTCTTCTGAAACAAGTCTTATTTGTTTTATTTTGGCTGAAATAAAAGCAGTTTTTAATTTTGTAAAAATCATTTTAAGGTTAATATTATTAGCCCCGTTAAGCAATATATTTTTTCGATTGTCTATAGAAAAAAAACACTGTTATACAATGACTTTCCTAATTACCCTAACTTGCCTAATTAACCTAATTAAGCCTTTAAATGTCACTTTAAGCTGAATACTAGTATCTTGTAAATTTTCTTGTAAAATATGATGTACTGTCATGATGGCAAATATATAAGAAATCAGTCATTAGAAATGAGTTATTAAAACTATTATATTTAGAAATGTCTTGGAAAAAAACTTCTCTCCCTTAAACAGAAATTGGGGAAAAATGGGGCTAATAATTCTGGCCTTAACTGTATATGTAAGGAGATAGATCAAACGTTTCAACAACAACATCAGGCAGACTGCAGAGAAACTTGACCTTAGGCACCAGTGGACTTTTCAGCACGACAATTCAAAATACAATGCAAAAGTGGGGTAGAAATGATTAGTGAACAAAAACATTAGCGTTTTGCAGTGGCCCAGCCAGAGTCCTGATGTAAACCCAATTGAGAATCTGTGGAGGGAGCTAAAGATCAGGGTAATGGGCAAGGAGACCCTCCAAACATGAACGTTTTGCAGTGGCCCAGCCAGAGTCCTGACTGAAATCCAATTGAGAATCTGTGGAGGGAGCTAAAGATCAGGGTGATGGCAAGAAGACCCTCCAAACAATGTCCTTTCTTCCACAGTGATGCCTATTGTACTTCATCTTATTATCTTTTGGCAGAAACCTGTATCATTTCCGGTCCAAAAATAACTTGCTGGTTGAATAAAAGTAACTAAGTCAGAATTTGCCAGGGATATGAATCATTTCAGGCTTGAAAATCATCATAGAATCATTCTTCACAGAACCTAAAATGCATCCATGTACTTATCTGCCAAAATAAAAGTGTTTAACTACTGTGCAAATTAATTTGTGACATTTTAATTCTGTGAAATAAAATAATGAATGCTTAATTACTAATTAATGGCAATAAGTAATTCAATAGACACACATTATATTAATATTATTATATAAATTAGTAGTATACATGTATAAAATACATGTAGTAGTACTATATTCAAAAAAATAAACTACTGTTCAAGGCAAATATATTTTCCATTTTACAGAATCCTGTGGGAAATACAGATATTAATGAGCAATTCCCTTCACAAAATGAATGTATAATGGAAAAACCTGAAGATAACCACCCTGGCGGTCAAACAAATTCCTTTGCCCACCGTCCCACTGTTGTAATATCTTGAGTGAGCATACAGTGAAGCATACAATGAGTAGATAAGATGTTTGCCCTGTAAAATGTCCATTCTTGGAAACACCGGTAACCCCAAAGTGTATTTGTTTAGTTTCTACAGGGAAGATTTAGTCCAGTGTTTAGGCTCAGCTCGGGGTCTGGTTTGAGGGAATGTAGGTTGAGGGACAGCTTCAGACCCTTTTCGGAGGTTTAGCTAAACAAACCAGGCCATGGAAAAACTGCGTCAGCACTAGTAAGGCCTTTTACTGTAGATAATACATGCTCTGTTTGGACAGATAAAGCCGTTTTAGTTGATACAGCTGAAAAAAGTGAAAGGAATTGTTTAGATATATTTTGAGTCTGAATTTAAAGTAGGGATGTTTGGGCAGTTAAAGGGACAGAATACTGCTAATTAAATTGGACTTACATCATATTTTTACATCAACCCCTGTGGGTGCTTCTTAATTCTTAGTTGTCATTCTTAGTATCTTTGTTTTCCTCACTTTTTTGGCATCCTGACTCCCCACTTTCAGTATTTGAGGGGCATCCTGATTCCCCACTTTCAGTATTTGAGGGGCATCCTGA
>CAIGQW010053650.1:7038051-7056682 GCA_903798125.1 Danio choprae | reverse complement strand
TACTCACCTTTTAAAAAAAATAAAACCAACTAATCACTTAAAAAGCAATAAACCTAATCACTTTTTAAAAAGTAAAGTCAACTAATCGCTTTTAAAGCAATGGATTTACGCACTTTTTTAATGTAAAGTCAATTAATTATTTTAAAAAGCAATGGGTTTAATCACTTTTTTAAAGTCGACTACAACCAACAAGTTTACTCAATTTTTAAGTAATCGCTTTAAATGCAATGGGTTTACTCACTTTAAAAAAATAATAAAGTCAACTAATCACTTTAAAAGCAACAGATTTACTCTTTACTTAAAAAAAAAAGCAATAAACCTAATCACTTTTTAAAAAGTAAAGTCAACTAATTGCTTTTAAAGCAATGGGTTTACTCACTCAACAAAAACAAAAAATAAGGGTGTACTCGCACTAGGCTATCCGAATCATGCCTGGGCACGTTTGACCCCCATTTCCCGGTTCATTTAACAAGTGTGAGTGCTCTGTGCCACGCCTAAGCATGGTTTGGTTGGCTGGCCCTGGCCCTGTTGGAAGAGGTGGTTCAGAGCACAGTTCGGTTGGGCTTTGGCGTGGTACACTTGTAGTGTGAGTGCAAAGCGCGCCTGAGCCCGAAACTGAATATGCAACATCACTTTTAAGGGACTGTTTCATATAGATTTATTAATCATTGTTACTTTTCAATGAACTCGAACTGTCATAGTTTATTAAAGAAACCACCCCCCCCCCCTGCATGTCAGCTGCACCTTCAGCAAACCTGCTAATACCTGCACGATGACTTTCATGAACATTTATGAACGTCAAAAGTGGTGGATCTGTTCAGCAAAAGATTTAAGTCTGTCTCACTTTATCCCAAATGACTTAAAATAACACAAAACAGTATAACTAAAGCAATCTCCATTGTACAGAGCGAAAGCGCTTCTCTTCCTAACTGAACAGTTGCATCATCGATGACTGAAGCGGCTCGGAGAGTAAAAATGCAATGCGAGTGCAGGCTGGAGGGACTGGAGGGAGAACTACACCTGGGCACGGTTCAAGACAACTGTGCCTAGTGTGAGTACACCCTTAAAGTCAACTCATTGCTTTAAAAGCAATGGATTTACTCACCTTTTTGAAAGTCAAGTCAACCAGTCTCTTTTAAAGTAACTGGTTTACTCGTTTTTTCAGGTAAATGAAAATAATCAGTTTAAAAGCAATGGGTTTACTCAATTATTTAAGTAGTCAACTAAATATATTTTACGGTGTATGTAACATCTCTGCACTAAACAAAAGGTGTAGAACATTTTTACCTCCAATTCATTTAGTTTTTTCATAAATATGTTTGTTTTTTTACAATTATTTGTGAAATGTACCAATTTTAAGTGTTGGTTCTCTTTTAAAGAACGTTCTATTGATAAAAAGTGTTTATAAGCATGCTAAAGTGCTTTTCTTTTTCACGAGGGAAGTGAAACAGGAGGATAATCGTAATACAATTCGAGACAAAGCACATAAACGTCTCATCCTGAAAGTAAAAATAAATAACTCCCTCCGGTGGCTCGTGTCTTGACGTGACATTAATGCATTTTCACGATGACAAGACAGGTGAGGACATGGGCTTCGCTCATCTCTTTGGGACAGACCTCCATACCCATCAATCTCTCATTTCAGGCTTCTTGCCCAAAATAAAAGAGATGATGCCAAAGGTGCTGAAGCATCTCTGACAAAAGCTTTAAGCAAATGCCATCATGCTATCGAAAACAAATCTGTCAAATGAAGACAGCAGGACACGGTTTGTCATGCGTTTTCACAGTTAGTCTCATGCTGTAATTACAGTTTCATTTTCTTACCTGTCAAACGCCACAGTTTAAGGCCCATTGGGGGCATGAAGATCACATTGCAATGATTCAATGGTGTCTTCCAAGGAGGCATGTGATGGTGTCAAATTTTTTGTAGCATGATAACTGATGAATCGTGTATTACAGGGCTGAACAATATATAATTTCAGCATCGATATCGCAATGTGCGTGTCCGCAATAGTCACATCGCAGGATATGCAATGTTAAGTTGCGAGTATAGTCGATCAACAATTGAGAATACATGAGAATTGTGGAGCCATTGCAATGTATAAACCATAACAGAGTGAAACTTTATCATTTGCATGTGTTTTAAAGGCATTTTTAACAAAGTATAAAGCATTCAGGAACAATAATGTAAAACATTTGTAACTTTAATGAAGAAAAAACTTACTGATTTATTAATACAATGAAGGGGCGACATGGTGGCTCAGTGGTTAGCACTGTCGCCTCTGAGGTTGTCACGATACTGGAATTCAGTACCAATCGACACAAAAAATTTTAAAACGTAAATTTCCCGCTAACATTTGAGCGCTGTTGAGCTCATTCTTAAACAGCGCTGATTTGCCATTGTGTTCACGTGCTTAACAGAAATGACAATGATTGGCCGTGAAGGTCATCAGTTCACTAAACTCACCGCTGTTTACTGAGTGTAACTACAGATGCAGGGACACTGGAGCATTTCAAAGTCACGTCAATCAGCTGGTTTGTCTATAAGCTGACATACGAGCAATCCACTGATGAATCGCGGCTTTTAAACGCTCCAGTGTCCCTGTATCTGTGGTTACACTCAGTAAACAGAGGTGAGTTCGCTGAACTGATGAGCTTCACGGCCAATCACAGTAATTTCTGTTGAGCATGTGAACACCATGGCAAATCAGCACCCAGAGGAAACCCATGCAAACTCCACACAGAAATGTCAACTGACCCAGCCGAGGCTCGAACCAGCGACCTTCTTTCTGTGAGGCGATTGTGCTACCCACTGCGCCACCGTGCTGCCCTATTTAGTAGATCAGTTTTACCAAATATTTCCAGAGAATGTATTACTTAATTGCTTTTTAGTCTCATTTACCCCGACAAATTTCCTTTTAGTTAGGAGTAAGTACATCTTTATCAACAACAATAAAGATTTATAACTTATTTTTATTCCAGGCCGTAAAAGAAAGGGTCTTTCAAAAAGCTATATATTTTACAGTTTCATGTAAAACACATTGATGTCTCTTTTTTTCATTTCTAAATGATCACTTTTACACTTCTAAAATGATGATTTATGATGCACGCTGTTATGTATACAATTATATTATATTATGTAAAACATTTTTCGTTTTAAAGGGGAGCTATTATGCAAATATCTCTTTTATAAGGGGTTTAAACACGGTTGTGTGGCAACAATGTGTGAATATAACCAGCTTCTAATGGTAAAACTGTATTCATTTTATCATAATCACACTTCGTAAAAACAGTCTGCAGACACACTTTGATTGACATTCTTCCCTTGTCCGTGTCATCAGAGGGGGAAAGCCCCGCCTACTAGTGACAATCTCTCCCTCATTAGCATAGGACGTTAGTCTTGTTTTTGAATCTGCCACTATGCTGACACATAGGCATTTGTAGCTCCGCCCTCTTTTGAAAAGAGCACAATCTCATTTGAATTTAAAGTGACAGTCACCAAAATGGCACAATCGTGATCAAAGCCTAAATGGGTCAGTTTCAAAGAGTTATAACACATTGTTTTTGTAGTATTTGGGGCTGAAACTTCACACACACACTCTAGGGACATCAGAGACTTATTTTACATCTTGTTAAAAGGGGCATAATAGGTCGCCTTTAATGACTTTTAAGTCCATAGACTTGAAGGATAATTCATTTATGACATAGACCTCACTTTCCCTTTATAGCACTCATGGATTATATTTGATGATGTGAGCAGTGGTTATTTATCTGGCTGATGTCAAAGGTGCTAGTTTATCACTGTCAGATACACACAAAATGATCCCACAAGTTTCCACTCTCATAACCTTTCCTGTCTCCTCATGACAGACTGGTGATTGACTGTAAGAGTTTTAAATGCTTCTGCCTGTCATTAATGATGACTTCATTCAGTGTCTAATGGATGGGAACAGAGCATCAGTCTTGTCCGATGATAATCCAGAAATGTCAAGGGCGCCAAATGCAGTGTTCAAAAGCATATATTTTAGTAGCACACTCTGTTACAATGTGTTTTTCTAGTTTGTCTTTTATTGCTTTCTTATGTACGTTTCATGCTTCTGGAATCTTTGGAGTTATGGATTCTGGAATTCTGATTCTTATGCATTCACTTATCTTGATTTTTATCCTGGATTATATTAATGGTACGCTTAAAAGTTAGTGATATACTGTACTTCCAAATCCATATTTTTAAACGGCAGTAAAAAAAAATCAATAGACATAAAACAATTATTTAATTAGTGACCAAACGGCAAAATAATTTATTTTAAGTGTTTTTGTCCAGTGACAATATCCAGTGAGCTGCAATTCTGTAGGCGCAAATGCCTTGTTGATGCCAGAAGTCAGAATGGCCATACTGATAGAATGGTTCCAGCTGATAGAAAGGCGACAGTAACTCAAATAACCACTCGTTACAACTGAGGTATGCAGAAGAGCATCTCTGAACACACAACACATCTAACCTTGAGGCGGATGGGCTACAGCAGCAGAAGGTCACACCGGGTATCACTCCTGTCAGCTAAGAACAGGAAACTGAGGCTACAATTCACACAGGCTCACCAAAATTGGACAGTAGAAGATTGTAGAAACGTTGGCTGGTCTGATGAGTCTCGATTTCTGCTGCGACGTTTGGATGGTAGGGTCCGAGTTTGGCATCAACAACATTAAAGCATGGATCCATCCTGGCTTGTATCAACGGTTCAGGCTGGTGGTGGTGGTGTGATGGTGTGGGGGATATTTTCTTGGCACACTTTGGGCCCATTAGTACCAATTGAGCATTGTGTCAATGCCACAGCCCACCTGAGTGTTGTTGCTGACCATGTCTAGCCCTTTATGACTACAGTCTACCCATCTTCTGATGGCTACTTCCAGCAGGATAACGCGCCATGTCATAAAGCGCGAATCATCTTATACTGGTTACTTAAACATGACAATGAGTTCAATGTACCTAAATGGCCTCCACAGTCATCAGATCTCAATCCAATAGAGCACCTTTGGGATGTGGTGGAACCGGAGATTCGCATCATGGATGTGCAGCCGACAAATCTGCAGCAACTGCGTGATGCTATCATGTCAATATGGACCAAAATCTCTCAGAAATATTTACAGTACCTTGTTGAATCTATGCCACGTACGATTAAGGCAGTTATGAAGGCAAAATGGGGTCCAACCCAGTAAGTGTATTTATACAAGGGGTACAGAAAGTATTCAGACCCCCTTACATTTTTCACTCTTTGTTATATTGCAGCCATTTGCTAAAATCATTTAAGTAATTTTTTTCCCTTATTAATGTACACACAATATCCCATATGGACAGAAAAACACAGAATTGTTTGAAGATTTATAAAAAACTGAAATACCACATCGTCTTAAGTATTCAGACCCTTTGCTGAGTATTTAGTAGAAGCACCCTTTTGATCTAATACAGCCTTTTTGGGAAAGATGCAGCAAGTTTTTCACACCTGGATTTGGGGATCCTCTGCCATTCGTCCTTGCAGACCCTCTCCAGTTATGTTAGGTTAGATGGTAAACGTTGGTGGACAGCCATTTTTAGGTCTCTCCAGAGATGCTCAATTAGGTTTAAGTTAGGGCTCTGGCTGAGCCATTCAAGAACAGTCATGGAGTTGTTGTGAAGCCACTCAAACAAACACACACACACACACACACACACACACACACACACACACACACACACTCACCATCATCATAGAAAACTCCAAATGATTTCATGTGTTGTCTTTCTGATCTCCATTTGTGCAGCTTTTGAAACAACACAGATGAGTAAATGCTTCATTTTGGCTGATCTCTTCAACCCACAGTCTGAATATGTAATTTTAAGCACAACTTTTGCTCCAACTGATTAATGAACCCACTTATCCCTTGAACAGAGCTGTATTTAATGTCTTTCATGGCTCAGGGATATGTAAGAGAAGTAAGGATATTTGCTTCACATTTGCACTCTCTTTTACCTTCAGGGGTGAGACGGTGAGTCCCCCGCTGCCAAATCAAGAGTGATTTATGAAGTAATCATCGCCATTGCCCAAAGTTCCTCATTATCGCCAGCCTCTCTTTCTCACTTTTGCTCTCTCACACACACACACACACACACACACACACACACACACACACATATGCTTTCTCCTCTTAGAAACTCCTAACAAGCACTAATCTGATGGTCTTTTTGTGCCTGTGTATATTATAAACTGCTCAAGGCTGACTTTTTTGGGTCTCTGATGGCCAGTAAATGGTCCCTCAGGGCTGTTTCTGCTCAGCTGGGATATTCAGTTGGCATCTGTTGAGTTCAGAGTCTTTGGGTTAAGACTGTTGCTTAAAACCACAAGCCATCATAAAAAAAAAATGAAGAAAAACTTTTAGTTTTAAAGTGCTCCAATGTGGTATTTTAAAGTTTGGAGGAGGTATAAAATAAATGCACTGTAAAAAACGCAGGGTTCCACACATTTCATTCATGTTCTCCCAGCTAGTGTTGTCACGATAATAGAATTCGGTACCAATTGGTACTGAAATTTTAAAAACGTCCATTTCCCGCTAACATTTAAGCGCTGTTCTTAAACACCACTTATTTGCCATTGTGTTCATGGGCTCAACAGAAATGACTGTGATTGTCCGTGAAAGTCATCAGTTCACCAAACTCACCGCTGTTTACTGAGTGTAACCACAGATGCAGGGACACTGGAGAGTTTTAAAGCCGCGAAGATCAGCTGATCTGTTTATGAGCTGACATAAGAGCGATCCGCTGATGAATGGACTGATCTTCACGGCTTTAAAACACTCAAGTGTCCCTGTGTCTGTGGTTGCAAACCAGTTCATCCAATTCACCTATATCGCATGTCTTTGAACTCTGGGGGAAACCAGAGCACCCGGAAGAAACCCACGCCAACACGGGGAGAACATGCAAACTCTACACAGAAATGCCAACTGGCCTAGTCGAGACTTAACCCAGCAACCTTCTTGCTATGAAGCGACAGTGCTACCCACTGAGCCACCATGCCGCCACTTACTCATTATTACTTTGCATTACTGCCCAAGTTACTGACTCAGTAATTCAGTAATACTTTTTTATAATAATAAAATAATACTCAATGCTTCATCCTTCACCTTCATACTTCACCTTTATCTAATGAAAGTTATGCACTATCCTTTACATAATCTCTGACGGATCATGGCTTCAGTGCCAAATGAGTGGTTTACATGATATTTTATTCTCGTTCATTTTTTCAGCTTTATTTCAATCACGGTTCATGTAGATTATTTTTTGGCCCACACGGAATCTGTGCGTGCATATTTTTAGCCCATCATTGAGTCTATTTTTATATGTGTAAATATATGTTTCTGGATTCTAAAATTTTGAAGTGTCTGAAAATGACAATGATAATGTCTGAAAAACCTATAATATAATCACTTGATAATGTGATAATGATATAATCACTATGATAATGTATGAAAAACGTATAATATAATCACAAACAGATACATTTTCATCTTCAGTGTTCATGGATATTAACAATATTTTGCTTGCTGCCTCTTTCTCAAAGAAATCATTGGTGTTATGATGGGTTTACAGCTCTTATGTTTATTTTTAGAGCTTTAATTTAGATAATTTTACGCCTTTTGTTTTGTGTCCCTCTGTGTACGACTGCCTTGCCAGATACCCCGATGCAAAAAAAAAATTGACTTCATGCTCTGAATTTTTATTTTAAATATATCTGACATGGCCTAATCTATTTATTAATGCTATCCTTCTGTTATCTTCTCCCATTTTTCTTTTGTCTGTGATTGTCTGGAAGTTTATTTTTGTGTCGTCCCTGATAGGTTTCTCTTATTTGTTCAGCAGATTTTCTCTGTAGGCTTTTTATACACAGACCTTAGGGATTTATATGAGCAATATCACACGTGTAGCAAGGCAATATGGCTGTATATCGGCACTGGTGGGAGGCGCGCGTTGGCTAGGGGCCATAGGCCGAGATATACAGCCGTATTGCATTGCTATGAGTGTGATATTGGGTTTATACAACAGTTCAATGGCATCAAACATGGAGAGTCTCAAAAAGCCTTTCTTCTGCCATTCATTCACGTCTGCAGCTGACCGTCAGAACAGCAGAAACTTCATTCACCAACATCACTTTAGAGCTAGTGTTTGAATGATTCTCTAGCGTAATGTCTAAAATGATGACAAAACAGGTGATTTTGCTCACATTTTAAAATTATAAGGCTGAACACCATGAAATACCATCAGTCTGCAGAGATTTCCCAGTATTTCTCTGTTGAACTTAGGATTTCACAATAATTAACTCTGAAAAAGCCAAAGCAAAGTAAACACTAGCAGATTACTATGCTATAAATACAGCACTACAACATACAAAAGAGAGGGATCGACTTAAAATGTCACTTACCTGTTCTGTAATGATTTGTTCAGCTGTAGTTTAAAACGTATGCTGAATAAATGCTGCTTTTCTCCCCTAAGGACTTATTATGCGGTCTCTGTTGCCATCTTGTGGCAGAACGTCAATCATCTTTGCTCTGCTCAGTATGACCGGCTGAATCTCTGAAATTATGAGTATTTAAAATAGGCACTATCCTTATAAATAAACCGCACAGTTGCAATCTAAACAACTACATTCTCGCCTAAAAAAGCCTCATAGGTACATTGTTGTCCAACAGCTGCAATATTTGCCAAACTGTAGTGAGTTTATTCTTCTACTGTCACTCTATGTGGGCGGAGTAATACACAAGAGTGAAGGGCTGTATGAGTTTTTTCTTCAGAAAAATGCTCTCATAACTGCTCAGTTGCAACTAAATATACAAGCTTTTCTTTCTCGTTTTGTTTTCTTTTACCTATGACATCCAATTTCCTCTGCCAATAATGCGTTTGTTGCATATTTGGTAAATGTGTAATTTAGGACAAGACAAAAAATTATTTCAGTTAGTTTTTCAGAAGACAAACAGTGTGAATTTTAAATGCAAAAGTAAAAAATAACATGTATAAGTAAAGAAAATATGAAGAACAAAAGATTAAAATAGTTTTCTTGTACTAAAATATGCTCTGATGTTTTTTTTACAGTGTAGATTTCATCACATGACTCACTGAAATGGCAGATGTTAGCTTTGTTACAAAGATCCTGGAAAATTTTGGCCTCTGGCTTCACTTTTTCATTCTCTCAAGCCACAAAATGGAGGTAAAGTTTCTCAGACAAGATAAGAGTGTCCAATTACTGAATTTTAAGCAGGGTTACAGTCAGCTTTTCTTATCGGCGTCCTGCTAAAAACTGCTTTGTCTTCCTGAATGGCCATTCTTTGATTCGTGGAACAAGATAATGCTCTGGCATTATTTCTAGAAATAGACAGACATGCGGATCCCCGCTAGGGAAATTCAGATTCATTACAGCTAACTTAATTAAAACGAGAGGGAAAATTAGTTTAGAGAAGTCAGTGCTCGGTTGCACATCACAGACTGAAGGCCAATAGAAACTGCGTCAAAACGTTAAAATGCTGTGTCATGCATACAGCCTTATTTACACTTTTATAGAGATGCTCAAATCTGGTTCAGCTTTAAAAAAAAATTATTTGGTTGTAACAGAGTTATGTATTATATTTAAAGTATTTATTTATATATAAGTATTTATTTAAAATTAAAAAAAAAAACCTTACTTCACCTTACTACTTCTGGAAAAGCGCAGCATTAATGAATAATTTAACTAATTACGAAGAGCACCTCTTATTTAGCAATAGTTAACGCATCTAGTTTATGGCAGGATACTCCACAGTCCCATTTTTCTGCAGAGGAGATTAGAGCTGCTGGATTTACAACACGTCAATTCATCAACGTCTAGTAAACTACATGAAAGTAAGTGGCTGTTTAGCTGGGAGAAGAATGGAGTGAACATTCTAGTTATCTAAACAGTGTGTATCCTTTGTGAACAACACACAATCTACTTCCACAGACATCAGGGTGAATTTGTATTAAGCACAAGTTTTAATGTTTTGGCCACACCAGTGTGATTGCACGCTGTTGGGTCCAACCTAAACTGATCACACTGCTGTGATTGTATTCGCCAAAGAGATACAAACATTACAAACTTGTTTTATTCACAGTGATATCACAGGGGTAAAATCACACTCCAGGTGCTCATTTTCTGGAACAAACGGGAAAGCTGTAACTTTGTCTTATTGAACAAATAAAGACTTTTTGGAGAAAAGATGGATGCAGTACTACCCTATATGCACTTAATATTACTATGAGATCAGGCATGTTATACATCCCCTTTAAGTATATTTCTTTGCTATTATTCATACTAGCGTTGGCACAATAGGGTATATGCTGAAGGACTTTTAGTTTCAGTAACCCGGTTCAATGGCTTCTGGTGAACTGTGCTGTTACAAAACCATCGCGTTTAAGGTCTGTTTTCTTTAAAAATCAATGATCTTCACTGCCTGATTGATATACGATATAAAGTGGGTCTCAGAGTGTACACCTCCTGACAAAAGTCTTGTTGCCTATCCAAGTCATCTGGAATGGCAAAGAAAGCGTTCTTGCAGGACTCCCAGAGTTCATCAAGATTCTTTGGATTCCTCTTCAATGCCTCCTCCTTCATTTTACCCCAGACATGCTCAATAATGACCATGTCTGGTGACTGGGCAGGCCAATCCTGGAGCAGCTTGACCTTCTTTGCTTTCAGGAACTTTGATATCACGTTTTGAACTTTGCTATAGTCAAGTTATTATTTGTTGCTCTTACAACTAGGATCGGTGACAAGACTTTTGTCAGGTAGTGTATAAGAATCACTGCATTAAATAACATTGTTCACCCTGGTGTTTTCAATGGAGTTTCAGCACTCGCCGCCTGCTGCTTCTGACGGTGCTTGCTTTTAAACTGCTTTTCATCATATTTTACGTTTAAACAATTAAATGAATGCTTAAGTCTATTTAACTGATTGTATTTTAATTACATTACAACATCAATGCTGTCAAAGGAACCGTATGAAATTGAAAGTACTCACATTAACCTGTCACCGGAAGTTTATCAGGGGTTAAAAAACACTAGTTGTGCATGTAGCCCATGATGTCACACAGGGTTATGAACACAGTTGTTTTAGATTTGTTTATTTCCTTGCCATTACAGCCAGAAACCTCCACATCAGCTCTTTCCCTCGAGGCCCAATGGAGGTTAAAGCTCTTCAAGCGGATTCTCTTCAAACTCTTTCTTTTCTCTCTCTGAATAAACTGTCTTCTGTTGATGTGAAGCTGCAGGAATTCAGTCAGTGGAAGTGAGCTGTTGTGGTGATCCTTCACACCGCATGAATCTCAGCTCAAAGTAATAGCTGTCCTCAAAGCTTTTCAATTATATACAGTGTGCTTTCCTGCCTTGGAGACACACACGTGACATATTCTAGCAAGTCTGAAAGGTTTCTAGTCTTCAGTAGATGTTAAAACATGCTTATTGACTTTAAGCAGTTTATTGCATTCAGATTTCATGAGACAACCTTTCATGATATCACATTTTAAATGGATATTTTGCATGATTAACTAATTGTTCCTTGCTTTTTTGAGACATAAGCCAGTCATAGGTCTTTTGGACTTACTCAGTGCTCTTCAGCAGTGTTGGGTAAAGTTACTTTTAAAAGTAATATATTACAATCTTAAGCCTATCTTAATCTTAAAAAATGGAAAATAAAAAATACATTTTGACATTACTTTTCTTAAGTGACTTTTAATAGGCTCCTATTTTACCCCCTTTTCAAGATTTCAGATAAGTCTTTTGTGTCTCCAAAATGTGTCTGTAAAGTTTCAGCTCAAAACACCCATCAGATTATTTATTATACCTTTCAGAATATTAGATTTTTCTGCTCTGAACACTATGTAGCTGTTTTTGTTGCCTGTGCCTTTAATGCTAGTTCTCCCCGCCCACTGTTTTCACACGCCTGTCAGAGTGTGCCTTAATCTCCACTTCGGCTGCGTCAGATAAACAGCAAAGTGACAGACATGACGGAAGCAGATCTCATGTAACGTTTGTGGGAAATACTACATGATTCTGTGATGTATTTGTTGTGGAGTTAATTCAAGCCTTTCGATGAGTTACACACAATGTCGTTACAAAGCTCACACACACACACACAGACACAGCACACGCGTTTAATATTGCACTGCAAATGTGACAGGATACACGTTAATATCCACTGCTGTATGGATATCCGTTATGCTAATGTACAAAATAAACCTTATTTAATGTCCACAAACCGGGATTAAAGTGTCTTCTTTTATAATTGTTCTGACATGCGGCTGTGGTGATAAAGACGGTAAAATAGCTGTAAAAACGTTTTAAACTTGTAAAACTCATTCTTGATCACATTTGATGATGATTGATGATCACAGAGAGCTGAACAGATCTTTTAATCCCGGTTGCTTTGCCACGTTCTGTCTTGTTGATATGATTATACGCGTTATTACAGAGACATGTTAATACGCGGCTGACAATAAGAGACTTATTGTCTTTATATCACCCCAATATGACTATTGACACACTATACCTGCACACAGTTCTGTCCAAACAGCTTACAAAAGATGATTTTCATCATAGGTGCCCTTTAAATGACTGAAGTAAAGCTAAACTTGAATGAAATATTTTAAATTATTATAATTTTTTAAATAGAGTAAATATAATACATTACATATAAAGTTTTACTTTGTAAAATAGCGCTTGATTTCCAAGAATGCTGTTATGCACCCCAATTTTTTATAAATTGTAGATTATATATTGATCCCATACAGAAATCTGATATATGGCCATATACGAACACATACATAAAATCATAGCTAATATATTTAAACACATATGTACATATTTGTAATTCTAATGGTTGAAAAATATGTATATAAACACATTTTTGCAACATTTTGAAATATATTTAGCATAAATGTACATACAAGACATATCATTTATGTATGTAAAATCCTAAATTTAACTTGTGTTTGATTTGCATACATTGCCGGATGTCTGACTTCTATGTGGTATAACACAAAATTGTATATTAAAATGATTTAAAAATTCAATCACACTTTATTTTAAGGTACAATTCTTGCTATTAACAAACCGTTATCTGAGACTTTTAGCTCAATAAACGACAAACTTGTTGCTTATTAATAGTTAGTAGTTGGGTTTAGGTATTGGGTACAATAAGGGATAAGTTGTAGAATAAGATCATACTTTAAGTACTAATAAATATCCATTATATTATCAATAAACATGTAATAAGCCAGTAGTTAATAATGGGACTTGGTACTTAAACTAAAGTGCTATCAAATATCCATAGGCACGTTTAAATGTCTTTGAAAAATCTACATATTTGTCGAATGAAAAATGGTTGGATTTTATTAAGCATTTCCATTCCTCATCCTGCCATTATTATCCAGTTTCTCATTGAAGATTCTGTGAGCAGGGAACATTGGGACTTTTCCCAGTGGCTGTAGAAACCAATTTAAATATACATTATTTAAAGATTTAAAGGAAGAATAAGTTATGAGATCCTCAGGTCTGAGCAAATATGATTACACAGGAGTTTCCACTGCATCAGAGAACACTGTAGTTCCTTTCAATTTAACAAGGACGGTCCGCCACTGCGACATCGAGAGTGGATAAAAACACAAGGAGCGTTTGTTGCTCATACACACAAGCCGTGCAGAAACACTTTACTTAAAGGGGGTCTTCATAAGTAAAAGACTTTCTTCCTCATCTTGATTTCATATTGAAACTTTTACTCATGACATTTGCTATCCTGTGCCAATATTCAGTTTTTATAGCATCCACAGCAAACCATATTTGGTCAACATGTAATCCAGGATGAGATTACATGAATATGAATATGATTTATTTTTATGGAAATTTATTTTTATTTCATTTTAAATACAAAGTTGACATTGTGTTAGATGTCTTTGA
The DNA here is from genome assembly GCA_903798125.1 of Danio choprae. Taxonomy (NCBI): domain Eukaryota; kingdom Metazoa; phylum Chordata; class Actinopteri; order Cypriniformes; family Danionidae; genus Danio; species Danio choprae. Next base: position 7,042,698 of record CAIGQW010053650.1, on the reverse strand, counting down.
CAACTTGAGAGAAACAAATACATCATAACCTTTTCTCAACAATGAGACATTACCAAGACTACATAACTTGTCATAGATCTGTCATAAACACGATTAAATGAATGCACAAAACTGAAATATTGCATAAAAGACGTGCAAATAAAGCAACATTTACATCCAATGAGTCAAAGAGAACAAAATCATGATTCCTGATTAACTGACGCCAATATCAACAGTAAAAATAACACTATAATAACACTAATACTGAAATGGTTACGGCGTTTTAGAATGACCAAAACAACATTTTAGATGTTTTACAATGTGCTCAGTCTGCTGGTTTGTCCATTCACACACTTTTTTTCATCACATGATCTCATATAACAAAAACACATGACTTTTTTTAATGCTCATGCTGGAATTTATTCAGTAAAAGTGTTTCCATTGTAGTTTATGCACATCTTTTCTTATCGAATAAAAGGTTTATCCTACTCAGTTATTCACTTTCGTTTTTTATGCACATTTTCAAAACTTATGCGCATCTTGGCGTTTCCATCAAACTTTTGTTTTATGCGCATATCCAAAATGCGCATAAAAATAGGTGGATGGAAACATAGCTATTGATATTTTTCCATCTCAGCTACAGTGTGAATTTGTCGTTAAGATTTCATTAAATATCATTAAATAACACATTTAATGACCAATGCATTTTGTTCTATTGAAAAAAAAGTTATCAGAAAATTCTTTATTACGCAATTATTATGGCCTCATGACAATCATGTTTATGACAAGTTATAATGTAATGGTAATGTCAAGTTCAAAACATCAAAATTATTAGCCGCCTTGTGATTTTTAATATATATATATATATATATATATATATATTTTTTTTTTATTTATTTATTTTTTTTTTTTTAATATTTTTCTAGATGTTTAATAACAAGGATTTTTTACAGTATTTCTTATACTATTTTATTTTCTTTTGGAGAAAGTCTTATTCCTTTTAGTCTGGCTGGAATTAAAAAAAGAAATAAAGTTTTACATTTTTTTAAAAACTATTTTAAGGTCAATATTATTAGCCCTCTTGAGCAATATTTTTTCCCAATTGTCTGCAGAACAAAAGACTGTTATCCAATAGCTTGGCTGATTATCCTAACTTGCCTAGTTGACATAATAACCTAGTTAAACCTTTAAAATGCAATTTAAGCTGAATAGTAATATCTTGAAAAAATATTATGCACTGTCATCATTAGAAAAAGCAAAATACTTTAGTTATGAAAGCTATTATGTTTAAAAATGTGTTAAAAAGAACTGTTCGTTAAACCTCACTTGGTAAATATTTTTAAATGCAGTAAAATAATCGAGTAATTTTGACTTTAACTGTATTTGTTTATAAAGACATCTCAAACAATGCCATCTTTGCATTTAAAAGAACATAACAGAGTTAATTACCCTAATGACATGTTACCAGTTGCGCTTATTGAGATCAAATAACCTGTATTGACGCTTGATTTCTAGAGATCCTGGATTTCCACCGTCCTATAATGAATTTTAGATATTCCAATCCATCTGCCCTTTAGTGCTCTTTCTGTGCTGCGCCCACTCTGAAGTCTCTCTGCCTGTCTCATAGAGAATGAATTGTGTCCTTGCAGCAAACTTTTTATGAGCACCTCATGTGCTTTACTGTGCTCTCTCCATCCCACTTCTGCTGCTGTTTGCCCACCAGTCTCCTCTGCTGCTGGAGGACTGATGTTATATTAATCCCATCGCATTTGTGCTATGTTAATAAAGTCAGAATATGCAATTAATACAATTAAATATCCTTTGTTCATTGAAAATCCACCCCTCTTGTTGTTAGACCCACAGATCACAATTAATTTGTTTGGAAATACATGCCACAGTTTACAATTTTGCCAAAAGTAAAACGTACAATTCGTTGCACGTTTCAGTCGACAAATCCACTAGAGGGCACTGTCTACATTTTAGGTCATAGGTTGTTTATTTATTCATCGATAATATGTCTCTGTAAATATCATTAGTGTGAAAAGCATCATGCTATCCAGCTAACCAGTACTTCAACGTATGTCAGTAATTTTTTTCCTAACAAATCCACTAGAGGGCACTCACGGTTTCGTGAATCTGAAATCGGAAAAGCTGTCTATATAGGTGAGGCAAACGTATTCGATTGCAAAACATTAATTGCGCCCGAAATTGCCCCCTATGGAGTAGGTACTACATTTGAATTAGAATTTTTGTACACAACCATTAGAAAAGTAGCAGTTGCATTGCTTCTCTCCGATTAATGAATTCTCTGGCGTTGCATTATGGGATAGCGAAGCGTCCATTGGATGCGCACTGCAGAATCTCGTTGGAAGTTGTAGGTCATCCGGGTACGGCTACTGTTTTTCAAATACTATGAATTCGGACATACTACTCGACTCACATACTGTTTTTCATACACTATATAGTAGGGAAGTATGTGATTTTCAACGCAGCCATAGACATTGTTGTTTTGTGGTATTTATTTGGTCCTGTGCAAAGAACTGCATGGAAATAATCATTTATTCGTCAATAATAATGTCTCTGTAAATATCATTAGTGTGAAAAGGAACAAAAGTTATTAGCGTCATGCTGTCCAGTAGTGTTCATTTTACCTAGAAACTGGAGTCAAAAGTATGCCGAAGTACATTTTATGTGGTTTCTTTGAGGTTACATTTCGTTGTACGTTTCAGATGACAAATCCACTCGAGTGCGCTGACTACAGTTTTGCGAATCTGCAATCGGAAAAGTTGTCTATATAGGGGATATAGAAAAGTGTGGCAAACGTATTCAATTGCAAATCATAGGCTGCATCCGAAATTGCCCACCAGAATGTCGTCAGAAGTAGTAGGTCATCCGCATACTTCTCGCCTACTGTTTTTCTAATACTATAAATTCGGACATACTACTTGGCTCACATGCCACTTTTCACATACTTTACAGTAGAGAAGTATCTGATTTCGGAGGCAGCAACACACATCGTTAAGTAGTTTTGTGGTATTTATTTGGTCCTGTGCAAAGAACTGCATAAAAATAATCATTTAATCATCAATAAAATGTCTCTGTATATATCATTAGTGTGAAAAGGAACAAAAGTTATCATCATGCTGTCCAGTAGTTTTTATTTTACCTAGAAACTGCATTCAAACATATGGCGAAGTACATTTTTCGTGATTACATTTCATTGCACGTTTCAGATGACAAATCCACTAGTGGGCGCTGTCTATAGTTTGCAAGTCTGAGATCGGAAAAGTTTATATAGGTGAGATAGATAGGTGAGGTAAACGTATTCTATTGCAAAGCATCAGCTGCGTTCAAAATCTCCTAATACTGGAGTAGATACTACATTTGAATTTACTACACTACCATTAGAAAAGTGCCTTCTATATAGTATGAATGTGGGCAGTATGAATGAAATTTTGACATGCTGCATCTGCCATTTGTCATTATCTACCTGCATCAGTTGCATCGCTACACTCCCGATTCATGAATTCTCTCGCGTTGCATTATAGGTTAGCGTTGTGTCCGTTGGATGTGCACTACAAAATCTCGCCTGAAGTAGCAGGTCATCTGGGTACTTCTCGCCTACTATAGTATGATTTCAGACATACTACTCCACTCACATACTGTGTTTCACTTACTATATAGTAATGAAGTATGCGATTTCGGATGCAGCAACACACATTAAGTAGTTTTGTAGTATTTATTTGGTCCTGTACAAAGAACTGTATGAAAATAATCCTTTATATGTCGATAATATGTCTCTGTAAGTATTATTAATGTGAAAAGGAAGAAAGTTATTAGCATCATACTATCCAGTAGTTTTCATTTTACCTACAAACTGCAGTCAAACATGTAGTTTCACAAAAATGCACATATTTCCATTGAGCCCGTGTTGTATTTTTCCATTGCCTCATATCTGGTTTTCTGAAGCCATTGAGATTTTGCTTCTTTTTATACGTGCATGTCTGCATTGATTTGGTATGCAGCGTCTGTATTTTAACACCTCAGCTACACAGCAAGTGAGCGAAGCAACAGCTCCTCTGATTATAATGAGTGTTGTGAACAGTGAGCTCACACTGAACTGTGGCTTCAGACAGACATGTGAAACTGCGGTTCTACTGTAGACAGTGATTGTGATGTGAGCATTTTAGTTTACATTTGCAGTTATATCAGTATTATATATTCATAATGTAGTCTTTTGCGTTTTTCTTTCATGTCAGTGTTATATCCAAACACGCTGTATATACACTATACACTCCCCAGATGCTTTATGAAGTATGCAACATTTTTGTGAAACCACAAACATGTATTTCAACATACAGTACATTTTATTGCAGCTTCTAGGTGAAGTAAACACTTATGATGACAGCAACTTTTGTTCCTTTTCACACTAATGATATTTACAGGGACATTTGATCAATGAGTAAAGGGTTATTCTTGTGCAGTTATTTGCACAACTCCAAATAAATACCACAAAACAACTTGGGTCTTATAGAGAAGTCTTTAAGTGTCTAGGATTTGTAATCGAAGGACTCTCATTAAAATAATAATTTATACTGAAATAATTCTAGCAATTGCAGGGCTGAAAGCTAAAGATTTATTTATTTATTTATGCATGCATGCATGTAT
>CAIGQW010053650.1:7013612-7035783 GCA_903798125.1 Danio choprae | reverse complement strand
GTATGTGTGTGTGTGTGTGTGTGTGTGTGTGTGTGTGTGTGTGTGTGTGTGTCTGCCAGTCTTTCAGCAACTTGGAGAGGTGTTCAGCTGTGAGTGAGAAAAGGTGTGTGTGTGTGTGTGTGTGTGTGTGTGTGTGTGTGCCTTCCCTAGAAGCCAGACTTTCAGATTTGAAAAAGAAAATGCTTGTAGGCACATAAACAGAGCTTTGCCGATCTTCCAGGAGAAAGCCCTACTCTGAAACCGCAGTGCATTGACAGACACATCTTGCATTATTTATTAGAAAATTATCATTTCTCTTGGCGTATTTTGTCCTGGCCCCTTGCCTACAGTCCTTCAGGTAAGATTAGAGTATGTCACATTGACTTCTTGACTTTGTATTGATCACCGCTCACTGGGGGTTTGGAGAAGTGATGACGAAGAATTATGTGGATGTATTGGGCTTGAAGCCTGGACGTTTAATTTGACTTCAGATATTGACGTGCGTTATTAGCATTGTTGTTGTTTTTATTGTTTTGGGCCAAGTTTCCTAATAATAACGACACAGGCTCGCTGGAAGTGCGAGTTTTAGATTACATATTTGTGAAACTGCAAAAACTTTCTTTAATTGCATGATTGATTGCAGTTTCTAGGTAAAATGAATGCTTCAGGGGCAGTATGATGCAAGGGCGGTGTTTGGCCCTAAGCAATTCCACCTATGGGGCCCAACAGTCCTAATATGCAACCTTTGTATTTTTATTTTATTTTATTTTATTATATTATTTTTTTAATTATTTTTGTGTTATTTGAATAGTTTATTTAATTTTATTTAATTAAATTAAATTTTTTTATTATTATTTTTAATTTAATTTAATTTATTTAAGTTTTTTTTTATTTAATAAATTTTTTTATTTTATTTCATTGAATTGAATTTATTTTTTAATTTAATTGAATTGAATTTTATATTATTTTATTTTATTTATTGCTGTCTTTTTCTCAAAAAACTCTATCTTCTTTTCTGAAATAAAATTAATAAATTCTGACTGTAGTATTTATGTTAAAATTGTATTTGTTAGACCCCAAACATACAAAATATGATAGAAAATATGTTCTGTATAATTATAGAAATGTATATATTGGGTTCCCCATATCTCGGTGGGCACTAAGCGGATGCTTACCTTGATTATTGGTTAAGTCCGCCTCAGCTATGATGCCAACAACTTTTGTTCTTTTTACGGAGAGATATTATCAATAAATAATGGGTTATTTTTGTACAGGTCTTTTGCACAACTTTCTTCTTACAGCGTTTTACTTGTAATGCAGTTTGTAATGTTTGATTGTAAAATCAAGGTAAACTATGAGTTCGAAGTGCACTTTTGTCTTACATTTGCTTTTGAAAACACTATTGGTTGGGTTTAGGGAAGGGCTTCTCCTGGACTTGCAGAAAATGTAGGCAGCACCTTCTAGCTATATGGGCTGAATTTAAACAAACAAATTAAGTTCAACTTAATTTGTTTGCTTCAATTCAGCTCATATAAATTGTTTGCATACCTTAAAGAAATTAAGTAAACCAATGAATAATTTTTTCAGTGTGGTTTATTTATTTTTCCCCTTTTTACTTCATCTGCATACTTTTAATGTAACGGAATTTCTTCCCCACGGTATCGAAAATGGTATCAAATATTGCTATTTTTAAAGGTATCGTATTGAAGTTGGAAAGTCCAGTATCGTGACAACTCTAATCTGTACCTGAAATGATCATAGTCATCATTGTTGTTTTGCCGCGATGTTGCGAAAATAGAAACTTTTTCTAAAATAGAAATTTTGTGCGTCGCTGTCGTAGATGGTTAGGACGAAAACTAGTTTTTAAGATACTCTTTATCACTTGTCGCGGCACTTGTCATGTTAGGACATGGTATAACAGGTCGCACGTGTCTGTTAATTGCAATTTTTACATTTAAAAACAATAAAAAAGTAGCGCATTTGAAATAAAAAAAAAAGTAGCATGTTCTGCGTGAACTAGTTTTTAAGATACTCTTTATCACTTGTCGTGGCACTTGTCATGTTAGGACATGGTATAACGGGTCACACATGTCTGTCAATTGCGATTTTTACATTTAAAAACAATAAAAAAAGTAGCATGTTCTGCGTGAACAGCCCCTTATACGCTTCCGATGCTTTCTTTTTTTTTTTTTACACATTTCAGGATGTGTACATTTTCATCACACTTGTCCGGCATCTGCAGAGAAGGTGAAAAGTGATGCAATCAGCCATATTTACTTGCAGAAATGCAGTGGCACTTTTTGCTCCGGAGCGAAGATCAATAAAAGTGTCAGCACGTCAGGACTTGAAGCCGTCTCATAAAATTTCCATGGCCGGCAGCCCGAGCCGAGGTTTGTTTCTGCGTGTCACCGTTGACAGTGCGGGATATTGCGATCATACTCTGGGTTACTTTAGCTTTTGGCAGTCAGTTCAATCAAATCGAGCTTTTCTGAAAATGTCACGAGGGGTCTACTCCTTCAGTATACCAGCGGCTCTCCTCCCTATACAATTTGCCAAATGATGTTGACATTTATTGAAGTGCCTCCGGCAAGGCTGTGCTATCAGAAAGTTTGGCAGGGTAAAGTCCTCTTGAGGGTTTACAGGTTCATAAGCTTTGTCAAGTTTGAGATTTTTTTGTGTCCTCAGGTTACATTGTAGGACACCTTAAAAATGTGTCCTTCATGTGAAGCATTGCACCGGCAATAAATCATTTTACACTTACACTGTATACTACATAAAGCCCAGTTTTTGCTGATTAATATTGTAATTTAAGATCATGGTATCAATTTACTTTATATACTTTATGCTAGGTCATTTTATGCTTCGCTAGCATCATTTTGCCCTTTGAAGTGATCTTTGCATTTTAAAACTATGCATCTTTATTTTATGAGGAATGGATATGTGTAAAAATATGTTTTCATTTTAATTTCAGTTTATTTTCAGGGTAACTCTTTACAATTAGGTTGTATTAATGTTATTAATAAGGTTGTATTAGTTAATGAAAATACAGTTCTTCATTGTTAGTTACGTGTTAACTCACTGTACATTAACTAATGTTCAACCCAGGCTCATTCTGAAAACATACCCCTATAAAGATTTCTGGAGAGCGCCAAATACGTCCCAGGAGGTACGTTTTTGTTATCGCGAATCCACCAGAGGCCACTGTGTACGCTTTTTGAGATCTCAGATTTCTCTCGCGAGTGCCATTCACTCCTGCCCTTCTTGCGTAAATCCACCAGAGGCCGCTGTCGACTGACTGACCGATCGACTGACCCACCCTCCCCCTTCCCTAAACCCAACTGATATTGTTTTCAAAAGCACCGATTGACCAGCGCCCACCCACTTCCCTAAACCCAACCAACAGTGTTTTCAAAAGCAATCCAGAAAAAGAAAAGCTCTCGCGGCTGACTGATTTTTACCACGTTTTCAGATCTTACCACATTCTCACCCTGTTATTTACTTGTTTATTTTATTTTTTGGTTTTTGTCTGACCTACATTGTGGAACCATTCTTCACCAGACTCGAACCCCATCGTTGCGGTCAACTTCGCTCCACGTCACAAGTCTGTCGACGTACGCTGTGAGCTACTGGACAAACTGGTAACAGCGGGAAAGCCGTCCACACAGAGGTAAGCAGTCAGCTGGTAATCGCGAAAGGGAACGGCGTCATACCGCCCCGTAGCGTTCGTTTTAAAGACGAAATACAGCCATACGTACCTCTGGCTACATAATTCGCGATCTCCAGAAATGTATATAGGGCTACGTTTTCAGAATGAGCCTGTGTTGCTAATGTTAAACATCGAACTATGATTAATAAACGCTGTACAAGTATTGTTGAATCTTAGTTCATGTTAGTAAGTACATTAGCTTTAACTAACATTAACCAATAAAACCTTATTGTAAAGTGTGACAATTTTTCAATTTACATTGTTTAAAATTTGTACAAAGTTGTAGGAACAAATAACCATTTTTATTTAAAATAAAACAAACAATACATGAAATAAAAAGATATAAAAATAAACATGTAATTATGCTGAATAAATAAAATATTATATTGTTTCAGCTATTTGGCAAGTAAATTGTAATAAAAATGTAATAAATGTAGTAGTATATGTAGTAAAATACATATTAAAACATAAATGAATTATAAAGAAATAAACTATAGACATAAACAAATGACAAAAATGAACTAAAACTAGCAAAGATGTAAGATTTATAAATGAAAAAATAAACACACATATTAATTATACCAGAATATTATAAAAATAAATGGTACTCATTCATCTCATGTAATATGCTATATAATGTTTTATGTAATAATTTTCACATTAAACAATACTAAAATAATTGACATTATTTGCTGTTTGGCAAGTAAATAGTAAAAAATAATAATAAATGTAATAGTGTTTGTAGTAAAATACATACTGAAGCTTAAATAAAGTATAAAGAAATAAACTAAACATAAAACAAACAAATGACAAAAATGAACTAAAACTAGCAAAACAATCAAAACATGAAGAATGGAAATTAAAAAAAACATTATATTAATATTACGGCAGCACAGTGGCACAATCGCCTCACAGCAAGAAGGTCGCTGGTTCGAGCCTCGGCTGGGTCAGTTGGCATTTCTGTGTGGAGTTTGCATGTTCTCCCTGTGTTCGCGTGGGTTTCCTCTGGGTGCTCCGGTTTCCTCCACAAGCCCAAAGACATGCGGTACAGGTGAATTGGGTAAGCTAAATTGGCCATAGTGTATGTGTGTGAATGAGTGAGTCTGTATGGATGTTTCCCAGAGATGGGTTGTGGCTGGAAGGGCATCCGCTGCGTAAAACATATGCTGGATAAGTTGGTGGTTCATTCCGCTGTGGCGACCCCAGATTAATAAAGGGACTAAGCCGAAAAGAAAATGAATGAATGAATGATTAATATTAATTATACCAGAATATTATAAAAATAAATTAAACTCATTCAGCTCATGTAATGTGTTATATAATGTTTTATATAATAAGTTTCATTTAAATGAAACGGTTCTAAAATAATTGACATGTCTAGGATGAAATAGTTTATTTTTTTTGCATGCTATATTAAATACTGTTTATTAAAACAAATGATTGTATTTGTAGTATTGATACAACAGTGTATGTTATTGAGTATTGATACAATAGTTACACTAGCAACACATGTATTTGTTTCTGTTTTAATCTAGCTGTTCATCTCAGTCAAGTTGTGATTCACTTCCAAAGGTTTTTCCTTTCAGCTCAGTTGTTGTTCTCAGATCAATACGAGTCTTCAAAAGTCTTGCATCTTCAAAAGACACTTGAACTGCTTGAATGGATTCAGTCCAATTTGAGAACAAGTAGCTTTACTGACTCTTTTAAAAGTCCAGCACATAGCAACAATTTATATGTGAGCAGAGGAACAAATAATATAAATAATGCATTTGTTTTTATTGTCTTTATTTTGGCTTTCTCATACCTTTAGTATAAGCTATTTTGCTTTTCAGGTTTTAAAATGCCTTTTCATCTCAGTCAGGTTTTTTATTTTATTTTTTAGCTTACATAAATCTTACATAAGGCTTACATGTTCAAACACACATATAAATAAATAAAATACAAACTGTTCTCGGTGAGTTTTGACTCAAAAACCTCACACACTATTTATTTATTTATTTAGTTAGTTACTTATTTACTTAATTTATTTAATTATTTACTTATTTATTTATTTTTTTTACTTTTTATTTTTTAATTTGTTTATTTAATATTCACTCAAAAAAATTTTTTGCTGCTTGTTCAAACTACTTATTTAAAATAAGCTGAAATAAAGCAGGGGCAGCACGGTGGCGCAGTGTGTAGCGCTCTCGCCTCACAGCATAAAGGTCGCTGGTTCGAGCCTCGGCTGGGTCAGTTGGCATATCTGTGTGGAGTTTGCATGTTCTCCCCGTGTTGGTGTGGGTTTCCTCCGGGTGCTCCGGTTTCCCCCACAAGTCCAAAGACATGTGGGGGTACAGGTGAATTGGGTAAGCATTGTATGTGTGTGAATGGAAGTGTATGGGTGTTTCCCAGTGATGGGTTGTGGCTGGAAGGGCATCTGCTGCATAAAACACATGCTGGATAAGTTGGCGGTTCATTCTGCTGTGGCGACCCCTGATTAATAAAGGGACTAAGCCGAAAAGAAAATGAATGAATGAAATAAAGCAATTCTGGAATTTTATGGGGGGAAACGTAATTGTTTTATATTAAATCTTTTTAAATTAATTACGTTAACTTAATGAAGTTAAATTGAGACAACATGAATGAATTGTGTGGAACCCAGCATTATTATACGGTGTTTGTTTGTATGTTTTATTATATTTTTGACAGATTTTCTGACTGATGTTTTTATAATATTTCCATAAAATGAAACAAGAAGTTTAAACCTGATTTTATCTCATGTTTAGATTTGTGCATGTTTAATTAATGCCTTATTTTGCATATTTAAGTAAAATCATACTAAAAAGAGTGACAAGCTTCTCGTCAGCTAGACACTGACATTTAAGTTGTTAATTGTTTCAAATTTATTAATTATTTTACATTTACCATTCAATTTGATTAGAAATCTTGCACTTGCGCCGACTCTTGAATGGAAAAAAAAATAATGGTGTTGAATTGACTCAAAAATGGACAGTTTTGGTCCAATTTGTGAACAAATAGTTGCACCTTTAAAGTCCGCATGAACCAGAAGCTACGACCATTTTTTTTTTTTTTCGTATTGTGATGCAGTTCCTAGAGAAACGGAATATTGAATGAGTAAACAGTGGGCGTGGCTTGTATTTTTTTCTACTGCGAGCTGATTGGATGTAGTAAAGTAGGCATTTCATTCCTAAAGATCGGGGGAGAGTTATTACAACCTAAAAGACTCCTCCTCCTCACCGTTTTTGTTTGTTGTCAAAACTGACAGCTGGAGGGGCGTGGTTAAGTATATTAGCCACACCCTTTCCCTCAGACAGAGGTAATCTGAGAATTTAACTGAAAACAAATAGGAAATGCATTTTAGGATTTCAATTGAAGATTACAGGGGCAAACATTTTTTTTTTCTTAATGATATGCACAGATAAATTGTTCACCACAAAACTAGCAATGTGAGCTAACAAAATCATAGTTTTGATTTCCTTTAAAAGACCTTAAATGCTAAACAACAATTTATACGTCAGGAATACCAAAACCATTTTAAAGTAGATCCGATCTCAAATATAAACTCTTCACATCTGTTTCATTTTCAATGATAACCTCAGGAAAGTCCTCGTCTGCTTGTCAGTTTGTGTAAATATTTTTCTCTCGCTCCTCCTCGGACTCCATTTCCCCCCTGTTTTGGGGGATTATTTTCCCAGTAGGCCAGTGCTGGCGGTGCGTCCAGGGACACATCTTTAATATTTGAGCAGCATGTGAAGTCAGGAGTCCTGCAAGGTCCAGAGTGGAAAGCAGGTCATGAACACTCAAAGGACAGTGAAGGACATGCAGGAGATGAGAATCCCATTAGCCCTGTGCCTGTTCCTGGATCTGTGCACACTGTTACCACACAGACACACACACACACACAGGCAATGCCAAATCTGTCTCGGCGCTGTCATCTGTAGCCATGTTTCCATCCATCTATATCTTTATGTGAATATCGCATTAAAAAAGTGCTTGATGGAAATGCCACGATGCACATACATTTACTTTTTATCCAGTGAGAAACGTGTGCATAAACTATGATGAAAACACATGTACCGAATAAATTCCAGCATAAAACATCATGCGAGTATAAAAATGTGCATGATGGGACAGCATTAATGGACAAAATAGAGGACCGACCACATAAAACGTCTGATATGTTGTTTTGATCATTTCTAAAATGAGCCAAAAGTCTGTCATTACAGTGGTTCAATGTTATTATCACGGGTGCACATACGCGATGTAAATGACATTTGCAGACCATATACAGTATGGCAGACCCCCTAACAGCCCCCAATCTAATTCGCTGTTAAAAACCCTCAGAACATAAGCTAAAACAAACAGCTTTGGAGTGGCCTAGTCAATGTCCTGATCTGAATGCAATTGAGATGCTGTGACATGATCTAAAAAGGCGATTGATGCTCGAAAACTCTAATGTGGCTGAATTACAACAATTCTGCAAAGATTAGGCCAAAATTCCTCCACAACGCTGTAATGCTGTGTTTACACCAGGCGCGGCATACGTGAATAAATAAGACACGTTAACATTTTGAGTTTACTCGCTTCATTTGCGCATCAAATTCGTTTCAGTCACGCATGAAATTCACTTCACAACAGACGCAGATTCACGTCATGGGTGGAGCTTCTGTCTGCCCGGTGACTAGTTTAATTTGCTAAATGGCTAACATGGATTTTATTGAGAGGTTAGCTGTGCTTTGTGTGCTTTATAAAGGCTGAAAAACAGCGTATATTCGTTAGTCTGAGGCCACTAGATCCTTTCAGAGGTGCACCCAGCTCTGAGTTCATCAACTCCTCCAGAAACTATACCTGGATTCAGCGGTGCTTCTGACTGAGCCGATCCCAGTTTGATGAGCTGTTGTCCGGTGTCGGCAGGAGAATTTCCCCTCGGGACATACATTACAGATGCTACATCATAATCATGCCCATACAAGAGCAAGCTGCTGATCGGTTAACGTGGCATAAATGTCCGCTAAAGTTTAGATTTTCCAACTTGAGAGAATTGCACGATTTGCGAATTAATCGAGTAAAACACTCACTTCGCGCCACTTCATTCGTGCGAATCACTCCGCAGGATGTCTATTCGCGTCTTTGCATTGACTTAAAATGCAAATCATTCATTTGCTTCACCCACGTCTGGTGTGAACACACCATAACAGACTCATTTCAAACTAACACTTTTTCACACTGGGCTATGTAGTTTAGTATTTTGTATTGCCTTAATAATAAATCTTTACTAAAGGAATAAATCTTCCATTAAAAACTGCATGATGTATTTACTTATGTTATCTTCGACTAATATTTAAATTGGTTTGATGATCTGAAGCATTAAAGTGTGACAGACACGGGAAAACACTTTTTCACACCACAGTATATGATGGTCAACTCAAAAAATGATGCACAACACTGATTATTTGTTATTATACATTCATTCATTTTCTTTTCGGCTTAGTCCCTTTATTAATTAGGGGTCGCCACAGCGGAATGAACCTATGAATGAACATGTTTTAAGCAGTGGATGCCCTTTCAGCTGCAACCCAGTACTGGGAAACACCCACACACTCTCATTCTCACACATACACTACGGACAATTTAGCGTACCCAATTCACCTATAGCGCATGCGTTTGGACTGTGGTGGAAACCGGAGCACCGAGAGGAAACCCACGCCAACAGGGGGAGAACATGCAAACTCCACACAGAAATGCCAACTGACCCAGCCGAGGCTCGAACCAGCGATCTTCTTGCTGTGAGGCGACAGCGATACCCATTGTGCCACCGCGCCATCCTTTGTTGTTGTTGTTGTTGTTATTATTATTATTATGATTGCCTCCAGAACTGTCTTAAGTGGCTGCGTTCCCAAAGAGCGTTGCACATCTCCTAAAGTCACCGCATTGCTTTCATTACGTTTCGTCTCCGTCTCCGAGGCGCAACTCATTTATTAGAGAATGAGTAAAAACATTTATTGAGAGATGATTTTGACTGCATCAGATTTGTTTCATAATTTATCTATTTTTGCCTTTGTGAAACTGAACATAAATTAAATTGTGTGTAGTCAGGAAGAGGCTGACCACCATTCTCATCTGATTTGTCCAAAAGCTTGATGATCAACATCAGTCCATTGTGCTCTTGGCGTCTTTGCTTTTTCCGCATCATCAGTCTCTCGTCACAGACACCCAGCTCAATGTAAACACAGCAAACCATGTGTCCTTTACTGTATAAGGCCGTTGAATTCCAATGTGACACCAAACATGAGTTGCACAGTATGGGAAGCCATTAAGGTGATGCATGATTCGGGTCGCCTGTAGACAGTTTCGAGCAATGCAACCATGGCAGTAATGAGAACTGAAGCCCAGAAAGCAATGACCGCTGTGTATGTATGGTCTTATACTAGCTCGGTGTTGTTTAGAGGTTCACATGCATGATATTATAATGATGCTTGAATTACATCAGATTCAGCATTTTTCCAATTTTCACACTAAGATATGCTGACTACACTGTAAACATATCAGTTCATTAACCGCTTCCATATTTTTGTGATTAATTGTTCAGTTATGATGTTTCCCAGTGATTGGGTTGCAGCTGGAAGGGCATTCGCTGCGTAAAACATATGCTGGATAAGTTGCCGGTTCATTCCGCTGTTGTGACCCCAGATTAATAAAGGGACTAAGCCGAAATGAAAATGAATGAATGAATGTTCAATTATTTACGGTTGTAAATTGCATTACGGGACCTGGATCTCATTTTAGTAGCTTGAAATATGTACAATAAATAATATATAGACAAATAAATGTGTAAAATGACAGAAAATGGCACTGGCAGTTTATTACAAGGTTTTTGTAGAGATACAACTTCAACCCAGACAATATATCACTGTAAACCAATTACAAATGTTAATAAAAGCATTCATCCGCTCTTGATTCTGTTACTAATTGATGCTTAACTTATTGATAACGTTTTTAAACTAGTAATCTGCTAATCAAAAAAAATACACTTCACAAAATAATGACAATGACATGATTTAAATGTAAAACATTAAAAATAAAAAATATAAATAAGAAGCCACAACGTAATGTCTAGAGTAATTAAATTTTTGGGGTTTTTTACTATGATGCTGAACCTACCCAGGAAACAACATTCACCCCTGGTATCAACCCACCATCAGACTCTCCATCACTCATGGCATTCAGTGCCTCTAATACCTGTTTGACATCCATAAATCTTTTTCTTCTCGTCATTGTGACCAAAACTGATTGCAGATCTCTCAATGGTTAATAGGCGTCGCCAAGCAGTTTGTTTTTTGCTACACTGTTAACGGTTTTTGTCAAATACACAGTATTTAACTGTAATATAAACTGTATTTTAAAGCTGCAAAATTGTAAGAATTACTGTATATTTTACAAAAAAGATATACAAAACTGTAAATACATATACAACAGGTATCATTTTCACATCCTGTGCCACGTTGTTTAAAAGGCAAATGCATTTGTGCCCATTTGTACACTCATAGGCTAGCTGGTCACATGGGCTAGCTGGAATCAAAGCTCGGCATGCAGGAGGTGTGTCAAGGTGCATTGTTGACATGTTGCTATTTTGAGGCAACTTTCATAGGCTGTGCTATTGACCAACTAAAAGCTGGTCAATGCCACACTTTATTTTTTTATTTAAAGACAATGTTAGTCATAGTCGGGTCCAAAATGCACATAGATGTTGCTTATTACACACACAGGGATGTGCAGCAACACACAAATATCACACAAATAATGTTTCATATTTAAATATGAAACATTTTTAGGATCAAAATGTAAAAGATTATTATTGTCTACATAAATATAAAAACCAATACCTCCTCCCATGCTTGCTTCACCTCAGGGGGCATCCAGATTGTTCTGTAGTTTTTCCTGCTCTTGGTAATATAGTGTATCTAGCCCAGAATTGGAAATATGAGCCTACATTTTTGCTAAATGTAAAATCTGTTGCTCCGGGTACGTTTCGTTGCATGTTTCAGATGACTAAATCAATAGAGGGTGATTTCTAGATTTTTGTGAATTTGAAATACGTTGCTTAAGGTACGTTTTGTTGTACGTTTCAGATCGTGGCGCTTGTTGTACTACCAACTACGAACACAGTTTACATTGATTTTACATCTGTTTTGAAAATTTGTTCATGGAGATCTGTAGATAGGTGAGGCAAACATATTTGATTACTAAAAATCATACTTTTGCTAGTGGTATTTATTTAGTTTTGAGCAAGGACTACATGAAAATAATCTTTTATTTGTCGATAATATGTCCCTGTAAATATGATTAGTGTAAAAAAGTGTAATAATTATTGCCGCCATACCGCCCCCTAGTGTTATCTAGAAACTGCAGTCAAACATGTGTTTAAGTATCATTAAGTTTTTGCGAAGCACTTATTTACAAAGAGTCTTATTAATATGTAAAAATATCAAGTGGTACGCTTTTATACTTTATAGGTACTAAGGTATCGATATGAACCCTTTAGCTTCCAATCTACACCTTTTGAAAAGAGACTACCTCAGTGAAAGCTTGTGTATATTGTAAATACAAAAGTGATTAATACACAACAATTCTCACATGTAGCCCAGTTAACATGACAAACATTGAACGTTATTGGTATTAGCTTAGTATATCTCCAATAACTTTAGTCCTTTTTTGAAGACAGCATGTACACGTCTGCTTTTGTGTGCAGGTGCATGTTTAAGGATGAACTGAAAGAGGTGCGGAAGCTGCTTTTCTCACTCAAACACTCCTCGTATCCAGTGAATGTGTCAGTCTGGCTGTGTGTGAGGCTCGTCTGCAGCTCCTCAATAGCTGGATTGAATGCAGATTGATTGTTTCGGGGCGTTGCGTAGCAGCTGCTAATTGGTAATGAGGAACATTTGCAGTATTTCGTTGAGGTCTGGTCTGAATTAGACAGCTCCGCCCAGAACAGATACTGTCACAGGCTAAAAATAGAGCTGAACTGATGAACTGAGAAATTTTTGGTAACACTTTCTGTAAAGCCTGTGCATGTCATGAATTTTAAAGATGTATCCTGTAATAGGAGTCGCAGTTCCTAGTGTGTGTGTGTGTGTGTGTGTTTTTTTTTATGAATGAATGTGCAGTAGATAGGATTTGACATGTTCTGAAGTAAATTATAGTAGTTTCTGTGTGTATAAACACCTGTGGTTTTCTTGTTTTACGACTGATTTAAGACGACCCAAGTTAGCTTGGATGCCACTATGATGATCAGATTATTTGCCAGCTACCATAGGTGGAAATGATAATATTGGTGATTTCAGAAGCATAATTTCACATGTACTTCTAAAGGAATACCATTTACCATTTTTTGAATCCATTCAACTGATCTCCGAGCATGGCGGGACACCACACAAGTGAAGGGAGGCAACTGAAATGGACCGCACCATTGATCAACTAAAAGCTGCTCTAAAGTCAATGGCGCAGATTGTTTTGCGTGTGTTATTTGAAGAGTGATAGGCGGGTCCAAAACACACATATATGTTGCTTATTACACACACAGGGATGTGCAGCAGCACACAAATATCTTCCAATATTGAAAATTTATGGATAAAATCTAAAAAAATTATATTATTATATAGATAAATATAAAAAACGATACCTCCTTCAATGCTTTCTTTACCTCAGGCGGCTTTGTTATAGAAATAAAATACCCATTTCAGATATTCCACCACTAAACACACTAAAGTTTACATTTTTACATTAAATTCTTTTATTATTTTTTTACTGTCAAGTAAACACAAATCTAATGAAGCTGCTCCATTGCTTTGACCTTTTCAGAGCACCTAGTAAAGCTTGGTAATAAAATGCCAGACGTCTCCTTAGATTTGGGCCATGAAGAAATGAATCGGACTTTACGAATTATTGCTACTCTACTCATAAGGTCACATCAGGATGTGTGTAGCGGAGAAGCAGCTGTGTGAAATGTGCACACACTGTACCTCAATCTGCATGGAAAAATCTGTTCTCTTCGCGTTCAGCCACATTTTTCTCTCTTGTCACAACAAGCCAGAGCTGCTTTCAGAACAACACGCCTCTTTGCGGAAACAGCGCTGCTATTTGTGAGCGGGGGACAGCGAGGGGTCTAAATCTTCAGCAAGAGTGTCACTTGTTTGGAGAGCTCGTCCTGAAATAGGCCTGCATGAAGCACGGATGACCAATGGGAATCCAGCGTTCTTTCATATACAGCGCAAAAGCTGTTTCATCTGTCATCTGAATGGCTCGTCTTTACCTAGAGCTGCTATTGTGAACCGGAGATTCCATCAGAATATTAATGAGAGTTTAACTTGTCATAAAAGCGTTGTATGGTGGGATTTTTTTTTTTCTTCATTATGAACTGATCAGGGGTCAGAAATAAGGCTTTGATAAACGGATGGATGGATTACAAAGTTTTTCAGCTTGACAGCCCATGTTCTCTGTGAATTCCTGTTGTTCGTCAAATGTGTAGGTTTTTCTTACACAACCATATAGCAGCGTGTGACTTTGAGTGATCATAAAATAAGTAATAACATTTTTACATTTGAGTCAGTATTATTTTTTATTGTTTATATGTTGTTGTTTTATGAATAGATTGCAGTAGCCTGTTATGTTTGTTCAGTTTTTTTTATTTTTCATGATGGATGGATGGATAGAAAGATTAATCAATCGATAGATGGATGGATGGATAGATAGATAGTAGGGGTGGGAATCACAGGTTAACTCATGATACGATGGATAGATGAATAGATAGATAGATAGTAGGCGTGGGAATCACAGGTTAACTCACGATACGATGGATGTCACAGGTTAACTCACGATACGATGGATGGATGAATAGATAGATAGTTAGCAGGGGTGGGAATCACAGGTTAACTCACGATACGATATTATCACAATAATTTGTCGCCGATATTGATATATCACAATAATCACGATATCAGCGCGAGCGATCTATCGAACTGAAAGCAGGTCTATGAGGGGAAAAATGAGTGGAAGATTGGGGAAAGCTGGATGTCTTACACACACAAATACCTTGGTCCATCTTGAACAAAAGGTATCCATATTCCTGAGATTTTCACCATTGCAATGGCTCATCTGTCAGTGGTTTAAATGACACTGGTGCATCCTTGATGTATTGTTTATCCGCCATTACTGGATGTACTGCAGCTAAGTGTACTGCAGCCAAAAGAGGTAAACTGCTGCAGTCAGTGTAAGACTGATTAATTCATTCAGATCTTTTGTGCATTTAGATAAATATCGATACTTGGCGCCAGAGTATCGATAATGTATTGTGGCAGGAAATATCATGATATATCGGCATATCCATATTTTGTCCCACCCTTAATAGATAGATTGATAGATTGATTGATTGATGTTTACCAATTTCTCAAATTATTGCCTATATTTCCTAAAAAGTTTTGGACCTAGGACAGGTCCCCGCTGTTGTCCAATGACTTAATTAACCTAAGTTAACGTAATATACTGTATATAATTAGGTTAAGTTGTACAGGGCCAAACATTTCCCAATATACAAAATAAAATCTAATTTAACAATACAACAAATTTCTAAATAATACAATATACGAAGTAAATTAATACATGCGTTATAATTGTTCTACAGCATTTAATATTTGCACCTTTAAATATAAAAAAAATTACAGTACTATAATACTTTGGTACTAGTTAGAGCGATATTGGTTAAATGTGAGCTAGAGCTGTTTTGGTGTTCGAGTGTCAGTCCTTTGTAAAATAATGACCCGAAGCAGTGAGTCATCAACACTGACCTCATCAACTCCACCTTTATTTCCAGCAGCTGAACACCTGCCGTCCACAAATGTCAAGACGTGTCGCTTCACTTATAACCTCTCTCTCTCTCTCTCTCTCTCTCTCTCTCTCTCTCTCTCTCTCTTGTGTTTTCAAGAACTTTTCTGCACATTGCACATTTTTGTGTACTATGTACAGGTGAGTGGGCTTGACAAACCACCTGTAGGATACACTCCTTCCTCTCTTATGCACTTTGTTAGAAACACTTTTATATTTCTATTCTACTTTGTACGATCATACATAGAATATAAACCACAAATAACCCTAAGGCGCATTTGGCTCCCAGTGTTGCTAATACTTCCCCCTTTTGCTCAGAGATTGAATCTGTTTTTCAGCTATTTTAAGAGTGTGACAGATTAGAGACACCTTTTCAGCTGTTGAAAGGATGGGCTGTCATGGTGGGTCATATTTTTAGCCAAGAAGGGTTTATTTATTGTCCTAAAAATATATTTAAAACAAGGAAGGTTGATATTTTTTTCACAACAAGTGAAAAACGATGTTTTTAATTAATTAATTCATTCATTCATTGAAATAACTGAATATATATGGTTGACAAAAAAGCACAAATTTTGGGACAATGTTCCACCAATGCTGTTTTAACAGATAAAGGTTTGATTACTGCTTGCTTTGTTGTTAAGTTTGTTTATTACTAACTTACAGGAAAACTGGAAACATTTGAAGAACTTTTGTGTTTAAACGAATGGTATGTGAGATGATGGTTGTTTAGAAATGAAACTGTACGTTTTTTTAAGCGTGTGTGAATAGTTTATGGAATGAATATGCTAATTTGTTAAATAATTGTGCTGAAAAAGTAAAAAAAATAAATCTCTATCTCAATTCAATTCAGCTTTACTGGCATGATTTGGCTGTCACATAAAGGTAAAATAAATGATACCGTGTCAACTAAAGAGTTGTCAATTTTAAAGGAATTAATAAATCAAGGTTACATCTGGAATTTGCTTAATGCCATCTGGTTAAAGACGCTGAAGGTGCGTCCCAAATCGCATACTTATGCAGTATTCTACGCCATTTTGTAATATAAATAGTGTAAGTAGTGCGTTCACACTGAAAACTCTAAAAAGAGTAAGTGCACTTTAAATACCCGGATGATGCACTTATTGAACCGTTAAAAAGAAGTGTGGAATGTCGGACACTTCACGCACTTAACAGCCGCTGCTTTGCTCATGTAGCGGAAGGGGTGAAGCTTTCGGGCACCGATGTTGGATGACTTTATTTATTTTGGATTGTGAAAGCAAAATTCTCCTACGAGAGTGATTATACCGCCTCCCTCTTTGGTACTTTGGTCATTTATTTCACTAATTTGGCAACCGTCAAACGGCATCAGGAAAACGGTTTGAATTTCCGCTTAGTAAAAAACCCATTAGTGTTCCATTTGAGACGACACTACATACATATGCTATGCAGTTGAGTGTGTAAGTGCATAAGTACATGTGTATAGTGTACCTTTTGGGAAGCAGCTTGAGACTTTTAATTTTAATTGGCTGGTGAATAATTGTCTGTGTGAAATTAACATTGATGGTTCGTTAGAAATCTACGTCTAACTGGTATTTATTTATTTTGTTTTTATTTATTTATTCCCCCATTTTTAATGTAAAGGGAAGGTGTCCATCTCAATTCAATTGAAATGAGCTTAATTGGTATGACTTGTCAAGTATTGCCAAAGCATTGCTATGTACATGTGATTTTTCAGGTTTTTTATTTTTAATAAATTTGCAACAATTTCAAAAACTCTTTTTCCACATTGTCATTATGGGGGATTGTGTGTAGAATGTTGAGGAAATAAATTAATTTAATCCATTTAGGAACACGGCTGTAACATAAAAAAATGTGGAAAAAGTGAAGCGCTATGAAAACTTTCCGAATGCACTGTATATACAGTCCAAGTCTTGTGATTAAAACATGATTAATATGATAAAAAGATAATGGAGAAAAAACAATCAAATTAAATAATTTAATTAATAGGCTTAATTGGCATGACTTGTCAAGTATTACCAAAGCATGGCTCATTACATAAACAATCAATAAAGGTTTAGTGGTTATATAATGCATATATACAGTCGAAGGCTTGATTATTAAAAAATATATATTATTAAAAAGATAATGAAGAAGAAAAAAAACAAGAAAAATTAAATTTCAATAATAATCCAATTCAATTGAGCTTAACTGGCATGACTTGTCAAGTATAACCAAAGCATTGGACATTGCATACTGTAAACACAAATGAAAAAATTAGTTTGGTGAATATTTAATGCATATACGAAAATAAAACAATAATATGATTATGATAAGAAACAATACAAAAGTGACTAATATGTTTATTAAAAAGATAATGAAAGAAATAAATTTTATTAAATTAAATACACAGCTGCACATTCATTCAGATGGTTTGTAATGTTTGACTGTTTATGACAGGCTAATACATATCTTACATACAGTATAATACATATCAAACTGGAGTTCACTCCCAGGATATGTCTTAATGTTTCTGTATTTTTTCTCTCTCTCTCTGTCTCTCTCTCTCTCTCTGTCTCTCTCTCTCTCTCTCTCTCTCTGATACTTGATACTTGCCTTCAGTCACATCGCTTTTCACACCTCTGTTTCTTTGTCTCTCCGTCCAGCTCTCTTTTCACTGGTTTTCTTGCACCTCCGCCTTTATCTCTCTTCTCCACCTCTCTGCCCTATTCACTTTCCCTCAGCTTGTCTCTGTAGTCTCTCTTATCTTGAACAGTTGCGTGGAGATGCTTCATCCAGAGCATCCCAAAAGTGTTAGAGCATCCAAACTGACAATACCACAGTCCCATAAACACCTGTCAATGCTGATTTGTGGACTCTGCTTTTCTTTTTTCACCTTTTCTCTCACCCTCCATCCCCCCTCTCTCTCTTTACCGTATATATAGTATAGTAGAAGCATGAAGGAAGTACATTTTCTGTTGATTTTTATTTTTGGTCACGCTAAAATGGCTATTAAAAATATATATTGGTATGCTTGGTCAACAGATGTTGTGTAAATTATAAAATTGTTATTAAAATCTCAAATTGTGACTCTGGACCAGTAAAACAGTCTTATGATGCACAGATACATTTTTGGAAAGACGGTCAATGGAGTCAAAAGGATATAATTTTTTGCTTTTACGCCAGAAATCATTCGAAAATTACTTTTCATGAAGATATTTTGTGAATATCCCACTGTAAATGTATCAAAATGTAATTTTTAATTAGGAATATGCATTGCTAATAACCTAATTAGGACAAATTCAAAGGTGATTTTCTCAGTATTTTGATTGTTTTGAACCATAAGCTTTTACATTTCAAAATGTTTGTTTCTCGACCAAACATTGTCATATCCTAACAAGTAATGCATCAATGTAAAGATTATTAATACAACTTTATGATGTATGAATATTAATTAAAAAAATCTACACTTATGTATTTATTTATTTTGCATTGATGTACAACCCCAAATCAGAAAAGGTTGGGAGAGTATTCATTCATTCATTCATTTTCTTTTCGGCTTAGTCCCTTTATTAATCTGGGGTTGCCACAGCGGAATGAACCACCAACTTATCGAGCGTATGTTTTACGCAGCGGATGCCCTTCCAGCTGCAACCCATCACTGGGAAACATCCATACATACCCATTCACACTCATACACTATGGACAATTTAGCTTACCCAATTCACCTATACTGCATGTCTTTGGACTTGTGGGGGAAACCGGAGCACCCGGAGGAAACCCACGCGAACACGGGGAGAACATGCAAACTCCACACAGAAATGCCAACTGACCCAGCCAGGGCTCGAACCAGCGACCTTCTTGCTGTGAGGCGATTGTGCTACCCACTGCGCCACCATGCTGCCGGTTGGGACAGTATGGAAAATGCATGGAAAAAGTAGTGATTTTTAAATTTACATTGACTTGTATTTCATTGCAGACAATACAACAAACATCATTAACGTGTTCCTCATGATTTATTTATTTATTTTTGCCAAAATAAACACTTATTTAAATTTTGGTTCTTGCAACACATTCCAAAGAAGTTGTAACAGTAAAGCGTTTACCACTTTGTAATGTTGCCATTCCTTTTCACAACACTTAAAAGACATTTAGGGACTGAAGACACCGAATGAAGAAGTGTTTCAGGTGTAATTTTGTCTCATTCTTCCTGCAAACAAGTCTTAAGTATCCTCCACAGCCTCCGCAGCCAGGACTTTTTAATGTGTGCAGAATGTGGTTTTGCATTGTCTTGTTGAAATATGAATGGGCGTCCCTGGAAAGGAAGGCAGCATATTGTGCTCCAAAATCTCTCTGTAATTTTCAGCATTAATGGTGCCTTCACAGAAGTGCACAACCGCATACCATGACAGACCCTGGCTTTTGGACTTGTTGCTGGTAACAGTCTGGATGATCTTTTTCTTCTTTGGACCAGAGCACACGGCGTCCATTTCTCCCAAAAAATAAATGAAATACTGATTCATCTGACCACAGTACAGATTTCCACTGTGTGATGGTCCATCCCAGATGCCTCTGAGCCAAGAGAAGTTGACAGCGCTTCTGGACACTGTTAACATGGGGCTTCCTTTTGGCACAGTACAGTTTTCACTGGCATTTATGGATGTAACTACATATTGTGGTACTTGACAAAGGTTTACCAAAGTAGTCCTGAGCCCATGTGGTGATGTCGCTTAGAGATGAATGAGGATTCTTAATGCAGAGCCACCTGAGGGATCACGGCTGTTCAGCTTAGACTTGCGCCCTTGTCCTTTACGCGCTGAAATTCCTCCAGATTCCTTGAATCTTTTAATTATGTTTTGCACTGTTGAAGGTGAAATATCCAAGTGTCTTTGTCTTTTTTTGAGGAACATTGCTTTTAAACATTTCAATAATTTTCTCACGTATTTGTTGGTAAACTGGCGATCCTCTGCCCATCTTTGCTCCTAAAGGACTAGACCTTTCTTGGATTTTGCTTTTGTACCAAATCATAATTACAATCACCTTTTGACGTCACCTGTTTTAAATCACATCATTATTTAACCAGTTTAACCATTATTTAACCATCATTATTTAACCAGTTAGTATCATTATTTAACCAATGATACTAATCGAGGTATTATTGAGTCGAGTAATTGCAGTCTTTTTCAAATAAAGTATATAGAAAAGTAATTTAAATACTTTCAATCTCCAGTCAATGACTCACTGATTCAAACCATCTGTTCAGAGTTATTAAAATTGATTCAACATTGATTTAAATGATAATTTTAGAGCGAGTCTCCAGTAAACAACTCTCTGATTAACCTTTCATGCGAGTTCAACTAAAGTAACAATACATCTAGCAATAGATACTGTGTTTAGATAGACTTCATATTTATTTTTTATATTGTGTTTTTTTTTAATGTTCATAATTATGCTTCTTGCAAAATAAGCGTTCAGCTATCAGCGCTTTTATATTTAAAGGGATATTTCACCTAAAAATGAATATTTACTCACTATTTACTCAACCCAAAGTGGTTCCAAACCTTCATGAGTTTCACATAATTTTTTTACTTGCTATAAAACATCTCCTTTTGTGTTTAACAGATGAAAGAAACTCAAACAGGTTTAAAACTAGTAAAGAGTGAGTAAATGACAGAATTTTCATTTTTGGGTGAACTACCCCTTTAAGTACATTTCAAATCAAGTACTTCTGTACTTGACTCAAGTAAAAATGAAAAGGAGGACATTATGCTTTTACAGTGATGTGTGTATTTTGTCCTCTAATGATTACTTTTTTCAAGCAACAAACCTAACTCTGGTGCTGTCTAAATAAATATAAGCATCCCTCATGGTCTTATATTTTGCTGCTGCAGTAAGTGCAGCTCTCTCTCTCTCTCGCTCTCTCTCTCTCTCTCTCCTGGCACCGCCTTCTCAACGAGGTTGAAACAGCCACAGATGGTGCTGAGACACACAAGCAGACGCTCTACTACAAATGTATGTGTGCGCGCATGTGTGTGTGTGTGCTAGAGAAAGAGTGTGAACAGCAAAACAGAGGAGACGGCTTTAGAAAGGATCTCTCGGCACCTCTGGGACACACAAGCGTGAGCTCCAGAGGAAATATTTATGACCCGTCTTCAGTGAGTGACCCTCCTGGAGCAGAGCGGATCTCCATATGAGCTCGCAGACGCACCAGCAGCGCAGCTCCGGGCAGCACTCGGGGACTTTTCAGACCCTGTGAGGATTAAAATACACACAACCGGGAAAATTGAGAAGAAGAAGAAAAAGAGAAGCCACAGCATGAGCAGCTGCAGGAAGAGATGCAAGCGGGAGATCCTGAAGTTTGCTCAGTATCTCTTCAGAGTTATTACCGGGACTCTCAATTCAGGTAGAGTTTGCTGGAATTTATTTATTTTTTCTCACAAGTTTTTCATCTTTGTGGTTTGATGGATTTGTGTGATGAATCTAGGGCTGTGCAATATATATATATATTATTGCACATATGTATTTGTTATTGTATATTATATATATTGCACATATGTATTTGTTATTATATAGTATATTATATATATATATATCTTGCACATATGTATTTGTTATTATATAGTATATTATATA
>CAIGQW010053650.1:6941389-6958612 GCA_903798125.1 Danio choprae | reverse complement strand
TGTTGTTGTTGTTGTTGTTGTTAATTTGGAATTATTATTATTATTGTTTTATAATTATTATTATGATCATTATTATTATTATTGTTATTTTAGAGTACTACTACTAATAATAATTATTATTATTATTTTTGTTGTTGTTGTTGTTAATTTGGAATTATTATTATTATTATTATTATTGTTTTATTTTTTATCATCATCATCGTCGTCGTCATTGTTGTTGTGGTTATAACCACTACCAATCTTTCTCATTTTCCACCCCTGATTGTTATTTTTTTATATTTTTGATTGATATCTTTTTATTATAAATCCTGTTATCATGGATACTTTCTACTGCTGTTTTGCGTGTTGTACCGTTTTATATGCTCCTTTGTTTATATACTTCCCTCCGTGCACCCAGTTACTATTACTATTATACACACACACACACACACACACACACACAGTGGCTGTTGTTGTCTTGTATGTCTGTTTTTACCTTTTCTTTTCTATTTGATTAATCTCCTGTAGTTTGTATACCAGTTATCATATAAAAAAAGATTATTTGGTATAACACTATAGTTTAATGTTACTTTAGCTAATGCGTCAATTGCAATGAGCAGTACATTTGCTTTGCGGTGTTTATGAATTTTTGCTCACACTGGTTTAAAACGCAACTGCGCATCGTTAGTTCATTAAAGTTCAGGTCCATTAAATAATGCTAATGACTTTTCATTTGTAGTAATGCATTAGTAAACGAGGACATTGATTGATTGATGTTTCGTAGTGTATTCATTATATGTACAGCGCATTCACGTTAACTAATGCAGCTCACTAATGTTAACAAATGGAACCTTATTGTAAAGCATTACTGATGGTTATTGAACAAAA
Source organism: Danio choprae (assembly GCA_903798125.1). Taxonomy (NCBI): domain Eukaryota; kingdom Metazoa; phylum Chordata; class Actinopteri; order Cypriniformes; family Danionidae; genus Danio; species Danio choprae. The sequence continues at coordinate 6,957,745 of CAIGQW010053650.1, read as the reverse complement.
ATATGACATTATAAAAATGCAAATAGGGGGCGACACGGTGACTCAGTGGTTAGCACTGTCGCCTCACAGCAGGAAGGTCGCTGGTTCGAGTCCCTGCTGGTCCAGTTGTTGTTTCTGTGGGAAGTTTGCATGTTCTCCCAGTGTTGGCGTGGGTTTCCTCCGGTTTCCTCCACAGTCTAAAGACATGCGCTATAGGTGAATTGGGTAAACAAAATTGGCCATAGTGTATAAGGGTGTATGTGTGTGTGTGAGAATACAAGAGTGTATGGGTGTTTCCCAGTACTGGGTTGCGGCTGGAGGGCCATCCGCTCTGCATTTATGAAGTGAGCATCACACAGGTGAGTGGGCTTGACAAACCACATGTAGAAACACTCTTCTCTCTATTAAAAAATTTCTTAAACTTAGTCTTTAAATTGACTTAAAATGACTTAACCTGGCACTTAATTCTCTGAGCACTTTGAGATTTTGTGCATTGACTAAAATTAAAAGTCTCTCCTTTGACCTGTGTAACTAACGCATTTATTTGATTGAATCGCAATTGTAAATATCAGTTTTTAAAAATGTAATATGTGCGTGTTCTTCGTCTGGTGGGTGTTTTTTTTTTGTCTTGAGGAAAGACAAGCACACAGTGGTGATTCATGCTTTATGCTGCTTTGTTGTGTGGCCAATGAACTCCAAAGGGAGGCTTTCTGAGAAATGATGTTCAAGGGGCTTTTACAGAGAAATACAGAGGAGTCCTTGCAGACAAGAGAGAGCTTCTGAATAATCATAACGAAGACATATTGAAGGAGTTTATTACTGAACAATTCAGCCCAGGTTCATTTCAAATAATTGCCTCAGTCTATATGTTTGCGAAACATAAAATACATTGCTCCGGGTACGTTTTGTTGCGCGTTTCAGAAGAAAATCCACTAGATGGCGCTGTCTATATTTTTATGAATCTGAAATGCATACCTTAGAGTACGTTTTGTTGTACGTTTGAAAAGAAAAACCCACTAGAGGGCGCTGTTTATATTTGGGAATCTGAAATGCATTATTTAGGGTACGTTTTGTTGTACGTTTCAGAAGAAAAATCCACTAGACGGTGCTGTCTATATTTGTGAATCTGAAATGCATTACTTGGGGCACGTTTTGTTGTACGTTTCAAAAGAAAAATCCACTAGATGGCACTGTCTATATTTTTATGAATCTGAAATGCATTACTTAGGGTATGTTTTGTTGTACGTTTCAGAAGAAAATCCACTAGATGGCACTGTCTATATTTGTGAATCTGAAATCGGTGGTGTTTTGTGGTATAATATACCCCATAGTTGTAGAAAACTACAGTATTGGATCAGTTGTTTATATTAATATAGTTGTTGTGTTACCATAGCAACTATAAAATTGTTATCACATGATTAATTCAAATACTGTACCACAGTATTGTTTAAAAACACTATAGTATTTACTCTACATTACTGAAGTATTTCTTTCCTTTCTTTATTTTACAGCTTTGCTCTTTATTCTTTCCTTTTTAACTTGCCAAAGCACCTTTAAATGTGAATATCTAAAGGCATAAGGGGCAAACGGTGTCCCGTAATAACCTGCAGTGAATGGACCATCAGTGATGTGCTGCCTGATTTTATAGCAACTCTTTATGGATTATCAGGCCATCAGGCTGTGAAATTAAACCTCATTCACCTTCCCCGTAATCCACATCAATCTGACGTTCTGCACTCTGGTCTCAATTCACTGGACGTCAGGATTTTACGCACCCCAATACGGTTCTTAAAGGGTCTATTGTTGTTTTTCATCATAACTGGAAAATCTGAGGCTCTACAGTAATTTGCCTTGTTTATGTGTTTAATTATATATCTGGCTCATGTATGTAGCGATTAAGGTCATTTTAACATTTACACACAGTTATGCAAGAAGAAAAGCTGAAACGTTTCTAAAAAAAAATACCTTGAGTTAATGAGACAGAGATTTATTTATTTATTTTTTAATATCTTTAACCTGTTCACGGTGGCGCAGTGGGTAGCACTGTCGTCTCACAGCAAGAAGGTCGCTGGTTCGAGCCTCGGCTTGGTCAGTTGATATTTCTGTGTGGAGTTTGCATGTTCTCCCTGTGTTGGCGTAGGTTTTCTCCGGGTGCTCCGGTTTCCCCCACAGTCCAAACACATGTGCTATAGGTGAATTAGGTAAGCTAAATTGTCTGTAGTGTATGTGTGTGAATGAGTGTATGGGTGTTTCCCTGTGATGGGTTGCAGATGGAAGGGCATCCGCTGTGTAAAACATATGCTGGATAAGTCGGTGGTTCATTCCGCTGTGGCGACCCCAGATTAATAAAGGGACTAAGCCGAAAAGAAAATGAATGATTGATATCTTTAACCTGAAACTGAATGTGCGCTTTATTAAAGCGGTTCTAGATTATATGAAGTACAGCTGTCATTTAGAATGTGTAGTATATACAGTGAATAACAGTTGACCACTACCGCCGCGGGACAAAGGGATTATTACAATATTTTTAGGTGTAACAGCAGTTTGCGACAATGCCGTCAGGGGGCACAAAGGGACGGGATGCGAACAAACAGAAGTAGCTGCTACTTGTAAATGAAGATGAAATAACGAAACAAAGCATTATAAAACACAAAGGTATGTGTGCTGTACAGCTGTGCTATATCATGTTATTATCTTAAATAGAGTATATGAGCTAATGAGCTTGACTCTTTTTTTTTTGTTTGTTTGTTTCTAAGCTTGTTGTTTTGTGCAAACTCACATTAGCACCCGTACTACAAGGCGCTAAACATTGACGATAATTAACATTATCAAGATAGCACCTGACCATCTGACCAATCAGAGCCTAGCAGGCTCTCAGAAAGGCAGGATTTGAGAAACTAGATACTTAATTTGTTTTAATACCTGACAGTGCATTCTGAATGGCATATACCACACTTTGTAGTGAAATCATGGCCGCTGGGATTGCACAATATATCGAAAAAGTATAATTTTCCAATATCAATATCCATACCGCAGGGAAGTGCAATAAATTACTTTCATTTTACAGTATGTGCCAGGCATTTGTGTGCTGCATGCGTAGGTTATCCAAATCTGACCAATTAGATGGGGCCTTTACTGTTTATCCCTGCCTCTCCAGTAGATGCTGTTAGTGAACCTAGAGCTAAAAATGGTTTGAGGTTTTCAGTCATTCTTGGTGTTTTAAAATCTGAATGTTTTTAATTATTTAATTAGATCAGAAAGTTATATATCGTCTTAATTAGCACAGAAAAATATCTATTGCCTGTTAATTTGAGTATAGTAGTAGGCCTCTGTCGGTCAGTGTTGACCATGGATGATGTATCCTAATTCCTATCTTGAGGCATGACTGATTGTCTGAGACAGCGTCGTTGGTGGCTGAAGAGGCCAATACGGGAGAGGCTTTCTTTGCCTCAGAAGTCGCATCGATAGGTGGCTCCCTGGCTGTTGTTGTTCCGCACCTTTCGACGAACTCGCTTGTCCTCCGACGCATACATCATGTTTTTTGTCACCTTACTTGAGCTGTTTGGTCTCTTTCATATGACTGACAGTTTAACCCACACTTGCATCAGTTTTGCACATTTTCACCAGACACGTCCTTACAATCACTCCATATCTATAAATAAATTGTACATTTATGAAATGTGCCTCACACAGCTGAGTGGGCTTGACAAACCACCCGTAGAAACTCTCTAAAGGTAAATGTACTGTAAAATGGCTGAATTTGCAGTGTGAGCAGGGCTTTAGATTGACGTAAACCTATTTGACTCCAAAGCAGAATAAATAAACGCATATTATTGAAATAAATCGGCACAATATTAGAGCATTTCGTGTACTGCTTGTTTTGTTTTTTGTTGTTTAGTTTTTGTGCTCTATCCCATTGCACACATACAGATGCCAGCGTAAGTCTCAATGGAACATTTTCTAGTTCACATTTATTTTGGGGATGTAAAATGTACATCATTTATCCTAACAAAACACAGCTACAGATCTTTTTAAAAAGCAGCGGTCTTCAATGGGATCCGCTTGCTTAGATCAGCAGGTTCTCTCCAGCTGCAGGACGTGAAGGTTAAAGCGTAACTCCGTAACAGCTACATCTATAGAGAAAGTTATATTTAGCGTCTCGTTCCCATCCGATATTTTATGGATGCTTTGTGGAACAGGTTGGGAATAAAATGAATGGGCAGCCGTGGTCCTTCTCCTCGGCAATACATCATGAAGAAGACCGTTTTTGTGCATTGTAGGCAGAAATCAGAGGAACCCAGATTCCCACACGGGGAGCTCAGCACAATTTGGACTAAGTTTATTTGAACTGTGTGTGTGTAGCTTGTTATTGTGGACTCTTTTGAAGGCTACGGGAGTCTGCCGCGTGATTTATTGCACTAACAGCAAGATACTAAAAGCTACCACAGTGTTACCATGTTGTCTGGATAAAGTGCCATGGCATTGTCTGTACGATGCAAAGAAGGAAGCAACATCTATACCACAAAGAAATGCATTTACAAATGAAAGATATTAATGATTTCAGATAGAATTTAAATGTGCTTGGGGTGGCACGGTGGCCCAGTGGTTAGCCCTGTCGCCTCACAGCAAGAAGGTTCGAGTCCCAGCCAGTCCAGTTGGCATTTTTGTATGGAGTTTGCATGTTCTCCCCGTGTTGGCGAGGGTTTCCTCCGGGTGCTCCGATTTCACCCACAGTCCAAAGACATGCGCTATAGGTGAATTGAATAAACTAATTTGGCCGTAGTGTATGAGTGTGTGTGTGAGTGTATGGGTGTTTCCCAGTACAGGGTTGTGGCTGGAAGGGTATCAGCTGTGTAAAACATATGCTGGAATAGTTGGCGGTTCATTCGGCTGTGGTGACCTCTGATAAATAGGGGACTAAGCCGAAGGAAAATGAATGAATGAATGAATGAATGTGCCTAGTTGTACTACAATGCACTTTTTGTGGACTTCAGATCTTAAACGTCTGTTGAGTCAATCTTAAGAGTCTTAAAATCTTAAAAAACTGAACTTGCAAATAATGTAATATTAATGGAATAAACAGACACTTCAGCGCAATGTGAGTCTCAGATTAAATGTCAAATTGAAAGTTGATATAAATTTTTGTTATATTTTCGTTGAGCTTTAAAGTAGTGTTCTTGTTTTGATGTGTTGACTAGATAGTGATTTAATTTGTAAATGTAGCGTGATTTAATATTACGTTCAGTGTTAAAATATATTGTATTGGTTTATAACAAAATACACTGTTTTTAAACATGACATGTGCGTATCAATAGAAATGTCATGTTGCAGAAAGAAAATAAGTAAATTAATTAATAATAAAAAAATAATAATAATAATTTCTGTGCTGGGTTGCCACTGGAAGGGCGTCTGCTGCATAAAACATATGCCGTAAATTTAGAAAATCTTCAGTTACAAAAAAGACTGCAGATTCAAACATCTAAATCAATGAAATAAATATAAGTACAAATAAACATTATTTTTATATTAGCATGTTATATAAAATATATAAAAGATGTTAGGAAATATATTAAGAAGCACAAATATAAAGCTTATAGGTGGAAAAACACTGACCTTGTTGTTTTTGCCTCCTTTTTTTTGCTATTTTTTAATTTATTCTGTATTGTTTTGTTTCTTATTTTTGTCTTGGTTTCTTTTATGCTTGTTTTGTTTATTGTTTTTTGTTTCTTGCTTTGATTTGGGTTCATTATTTGTTGATTTTTATATTGTTGTTTTTTCTTATTTGTTGTTATTGTTTTTGGTACTGTTTTCTTCTTTTTTTATTGTCGTTTTATTTTATTTTTTCCCCAATAAAAGCAAGAGAACAATGTAATAAATGCTGTTCAAAAGCATGTTCTCCCCCTGGTTAGTTTTTTGAGAACTGACATTGACATGCAGTGTTATGTGCATCAGTGTTATGATGTAATTTTCCATTCGTTTTGAAGCACTGCTTGACCAATCAAAACAGAGGACCAGAACAAAGTGTTGCATAATTTAGTATGAAAACTCAGTCCGAGCGGCATTAAAATGAACGTCCTTTGTGCTTCACTGAGATCTGAGTGTCTATAAACTTTGTTAGATGATTATACGTGAAAGCGTGCAGTTCTTTGAGATTTCCTTTATGAAAGAGTGATGAAATATTCTCTCCTCGTCCTTTTATTTCTTTGTAAACGGTGCGGCAGCAGTCCTGTGACATTCACCAGAGTAGAGTTTTAATATTTTACATTGTTGCGTGTGTGTGTGTGTGTGTGTGTGTGTGTGTGTGTGTGTTTACAATGCTCTTTTGATTCCATTTTTCGTTTTGTAATACTTGTATGTTTTGTTTTTGTGCTGCAATGTTTTGTTTTCTTGGTTGTTGTTGTTTTTTTATTTTCTGTTGATTTTTTTTGTTTGTTTGTTGTTTTCTTTGTGCGACTAGATTTTTTCTGTTATTTGTAAAATAGTTTATTTATTTTTTGCTTCATTTTGCTTGGACTAGAACAGTCAAAATATTCTTAACCCTCCTATTTATAGGGGTCAATTTGACCCCATTGAATGTTTAACGTCAGTAAATACGTCCGTGACATCTTAAAAAAAAAAACCTGAAAAAAAAATGGCCATGTTAGTTTTATGTTTAATGTCCTGTACTCGTTTTTGTAACCAGTGTGATAGTGGTCGATTTGACCCCAGGCTCTTTTAGCTGTATAAAACATAGCGTAGGAGATTAAAAAGTTTACACACATTTGTTTGTAATATTGAGGTCACTAAAACATGGGTTATTTGGGTTATTTCTAGGGCTTTTTAAGAAGTCAACATGTCATAAATGACCTTAAACAAGCCTTTTAGTAAAAAAAAATAGATAAATAAAAAAAAACATTTTGGAAGTTTAAATTGTTGGGGTGGGGTGGCTCAGTAGTTAGCACTGTCACCTCACAGCAAGAAGGCCACTGGTTCGAGTCCCGGCTGGGCCAGTTGGCCCACAGTCCAAAGACATGCGCTATAGGGGAATTGAATAAACTAAATTGGCTGTGGTGTGTATGGATGTTTCCCAGTACTGGGTTGCAACTGGAAGGGCATCCGCTGTGTAAAACATATGCTGGATAAGTTGGTGGTTCAAGCCTTTTCATTCCGCTGTGGCGACCCCTGATGAATAAAGGGACTAAGTCGAAGGAAAATGAATAAATGAATGAAATTGTTGGGGTCTGTTGAAGATAAGATGCCCTTCCAGCCGCAACCCATCACTGGGAAACATCCATACACACTCATTCACACACACATACACTACGGACAATTTACCTTACCCAATTCAACTATAGCGCATGTCTTTGGACGTGTGGGGGAAACAGGAGCACCCAGTGGGAACCCACATGAACACGGGGAGAACATGCAAACTCCACACAGAAATGCCAACTGACCCAGCCGAGGCTCGAACCAGCGACCTTCTTGCGGTGAGACGATTGTGCTACCCACTGCGCCACTGCGTCGCCCCATTATTATTATTATTTTATAACTTGATTTTTTTTTTTTTTTAGGTTTTAGATTTCAACATTTATTTATTCACATTACACAGTGTGTGACTCATGATGATGAACATGAAGAGTGTGTGTCGAGTGTTTACGCGTTCGTCCACTTGTGAGGAGTATTTCTCGCTGTGCATCCACAGGGCTTTGATGCTTGTGCTCGCTTGCTTTCAGAAACATTGAACAGAAGGCAGTACATGCACTCCAGCCCCACTCTAACGCTGGCCATTAATTTACAAGAGCTTCTGTTTAACCAGCGCCGCTCTGACAAAAGCATCCTGCACCATCCCAATACATTAGGGGAAATATACTTGTGCTTTTGAAGTGCACTAAAAGGACACAGTCGCCAAACTCATCGAGCGCTGTAAGGTTCTTTCATGGAGATGAGCTTCACTGAAGGGTCTCTTTTGTTGTTCGTGTGTCGTCTATAGCTGTGCGTTTATGGTTCAATATTTGATCTGCGATAATTATATGAAAAAAAAACAGTATTTGAATCACTTCACTGTTCAAACATAGTTTTCAACATTTTCATTTCGGCTTAGTCCCTTTACTAATCAGGGATCACCACAGCGGAATGAACCGCCAACTTATCCAGCATATGTTTTACACAGCTGATGCCCTTCCAGCTGCAACCCATCACTGGGAAACACCCATACACTCTCATTCACACACATACACTACGGCCAATTTAGTTTATTCAATTCACCTGTACCGCATGTCTTTAGACTGTGGGGGAAACCGGAGCACCCGGAGGAAACCCACGCCAACACTGGGAGAACATGCAAACTCCACACAGAAATGCCAACTGACCCAGCCGAGGCTCGAACCAGCGACCTTCTTGCTGTGAGGTGCTGCGCCACCACGTCGCCCCATGTTAAATGCAATACAAGTTTATTTATATTTTTAAAAAGTGGTGTTGACCAAAGTGCTTCTCAAAAATGAAATGAAAACAGACAGCAGTGTTGGATTACAGCAGGCATGTGCACAGGTAGGGCTCAACATGCCCTTTTTTCTCTTGGAGAAAAAATGCCCCTCAAATGAACTGAAATTAAATTACTTTTTAATCTCGACTGGGCTTGCTCTCCATGAATTTGTATTGTTTATATATATATATATATATATATATAGGGACGTAAAAGAAATTTTAAACATTTACAGTAAGTTATCGTAATTTATATCATTGTGGAGAGGTGAGCATGATCGAACACCCAATGAGGGGGGAGAGCATGCTCAGAGCCCAGCGGCTAGTCAGTGGGCCAATCAGAAATAATAAATAACACCTGTTTATTCTAGTGATTGGACCGGAGAGACACCCTTCTTAAGGAGAGGAGAGAGAGCAAACACACACACACACACACACACACGCGCACACAGTGGTGTGGAAGCTAAATAAATAAACAAAAATGACTTGCCTGTATTGCCAACCCTGTCCTCTTCTTCCCACAACAACGACCAATATTACAATCGTATTTTATGTTCATATTTATACACCAATGTTTTGAAGTACTAACATCCACACAACACAGGTTTGTTACACAGACAATAACACAACCATAAGCATTTTGTCTGTGTGTGTGCATGTTAATGACATAGGCATATCTAATAGCTCATAGTAACATGTTAGCTACTTCTTCGCAAACATTTGTAAGCAGCAATTTTTGAGAATGGTTACCACTAATGTTATTGGGAAGCACATTCATTTCAAACTGTGATCAAAAGTGACTGGAAGTACCTGAATTAAACAATTTTATTGCACACCGTCCAGCCAATCAGAATCAAGAATTTAAACAGACTATTGAATTCTTCTTATTTTTTGTTTTAAATATAAAACCACACTTTTACACTAAAATTGAAATGTGAAATGAAAGGAAATGTAGCTTAACTAGACACAGCTCAACCAATAGGATGCACAGAGAGTTCAGCACCCTTCAGCAATGAACATTTAAATTGAACAATTCAGAAAAAATATCCATCCATATTGTTAGCACAGTCTGAGCATCATCAGGGGACGCTAGCTGTGTTCTCTCGGTGCGTTTGCTAATTGATTTTGCAGGGGCGTGAATGCAATTGTGTGTGTGTGTGTGTGTGTATGCTTGCATGTTAATGACACGGGCATATCTAATAGCGCATAGATACATGTGTTAGCTAACTCTTTCCACTAATGTTTTAGGGAAGCACATTTATTTCAAACCGTGATCAAAAGTGACCGGACGTATCTATACATTAAACGATTATATAGCACACCTTCCAGCCAATCAGAATCAAGAATTTAAACATACCATTTATTTTTATTTTTGAAATACAAAATTTTAAATGGCACTTTTACACAAAGTGAAATGTGAAGTGAAAGGAAATATAAATTCACAAGACACAGCTCGACCAATAGGGATGCACGGAAAGTTCAACACTCTTCAGCAGTGAACATTTGAGTGGAATAATTCAGGGAAAGTATTGTCAGCACAGTCTGAGCGTCATCAGGGGACGCTGGCTGTTCTCTCGGCGTGTTCGCTAATTGATTTTGCAGGGAAGTGGATGCGATGGGCTTCTGGCTGTGTTTTTTTCTTGGCCTCGTCTGGTGTTTACACTTATAAACAGAAGGAACACGACTCCTCGACCACCGCCGCGACAGCAGCTGTCACTACATGACTCTCCATATTCATGCGGAGTTACAGTGCGCAGACCAGCGCCTCGCCAAAGGGTCAAATTAACACTTTGTGAGCCACGAAGATGATGGAAAAGATGCAGTCACGTCCTGTGTACAACTGCACCCATTCCAGTCCAAAATTCCAGTTTGTTTTCTATTGATTTATTTAGTTGTTTCCATTGTGTTATTTTTGTTTTGTACTTTTCGTGGTGTGTTTTTGGTTATTTACTAATTGATTAATAATATAATAATTTTTGCTTTGTTCACAATGATCCCGATAATTTAGATATTATTTTATTTTTTAAAGAATTTAAGACTTTTGATCCCAAGTTTAGTTTCATTCTTTGGACTGAAACAGTGAAATATCTTTTTATCAGAAATCAGTTTTTTTCCCTCAAAGCATCATTTGTATACAACATAAGACGAAATTCATACAGACTTGAAAATATATATATTTTAATATACTTCTTTAAAATATCCATTTAACTACAAACATACTCGACAGTAACACATTTCATTCATTCATTCATTTTCATTTCGGCTTAGTCCCTTTATTAATCTGGGGTCGCCACAGCGGAATGAACCGCCAACTTATCCAGCATATGTTTTACGCACCGGATGCCCTTCCAGCTGCAACCCATCTCTGGGAAACATCCATACACACCCATTCACACTCATACACTATGGACAATTTAGCCTACCCAATTCACCTATACTGCATGTCTTTGGACTTGTGGGGGAAACCGGAGCACCCGGAGGAAACCCACACCAACACGGGAAAAAGATGCAAATTCCACACAGAAACGCCAACTGACCCAGCCGAGGCTCGAACCAGCGACCTTCTTGCTGTGAGGCGAACGTGCTACCCACTGCGCCACTGTGAGGCCCTAACACATTTCTCCCTTTCATATAAATCTAAACAGTTTGGTCAAATTAGTTTTAAAGTCTCCCCGAACACAAAATGTAATTATTTTGGTATTTAGTAAATGTTTGATCAACATGTCTTGAAGTTTGCCGTATAAATTTAGTGAGCTTCAAAAACAGTGACAATTCACATTTAGCAGACAAAAGCATTCAAAATTTCTCACTTATTCGTATTACATTTCTTTTTTCTACATAGCTAAGATTTCAACATTTATGTATTATTGAACCTTACATTGATATTAGAAATATCATTCATTCATTTTCTTTTCGGCTTAGTCCCTTTATTAATCCGGGGTCGCCACAGCGAAATGAACCGCCAACTTATCCAGCATATGTTTTACGCAGTGGATGCCCTTCCAGCTGCAACCCATCTCTGGGGAACATCCATACACACTCACACTCACGGACAATTTAGCTTACCCAATTCACCTGTACTGCATGTCTTTGGACTTGTGTGGGAAACTGGAGCACCCGGAGGAAACCCACGCCAACACGGGGAGAACATGCAAACTCCACACAGAAATGCCAACTGACCCAGCCGGGGCTCGAACCAGCGACCTTCTTGCTGTGAGGCGATTGTGCTACCCACTGTGCCACCGTTCTGCCCCTAGAAATATCAAGCTTTGCTTTTTATAATGTAATACAAGTTAACTTTTTGCTTTCGTTATTTTTGGGGGATTTTGTTTTTAATTTATTTTTGTTTGAGTTTTGAATTTTATTTTAGCTTTATTTCCATTACAGAGAATAATTTGTAATAGTTTTAGAATTGGGTTTAGTTTAAGTAGTAACAACAATACTGATTGTTTCATTCATTCATTAATTTTTCTTCGGCTTGGTCCCTTTATTCATCAGGGGTCGCTACAGCGGAAGGAACCGCCAACTATTGCAGCATATGTTTTACATAGCAGATGCCCTTCCAGCTTCAACCCGGCACTGGGAAACACCCATACACTCACATTTTCTCACAATTCACCTATAGCGCATGTGTTTGGACTGTGGGGGAAACTGGAGCACCCGGAGGAAAGCCACGCCAACACGGGGAGAACATGCAAACTCCATACAGAAATAACAACTGACCAAGCTGGGACTCGAACCAGCGACCTTCTTGATGTGAGGCAACAGTGCTAACCACTGAGCCGATGTGCCGCCCAATAGTGATTATTTTATTTTTTTACATGTACAGCATGCTTAAACACTGTATTGAATGATTAGTCATTTTAGCCTACTAAAAATTATACTTTTTTTTTTTTTTTATTTCTCTGGATTATTATGTATGGGTTTTAAGTAAATAAATAAATAACCAGCTTTTCTTTACAGTATTTCCCTCAGAGATCAAACTTCAGTGTTTTTATATTCATTATTAACAAACTGATAATTGGAGTATTGATCATTTCCGTATTTGATTGGCTCATAAAAGTAATTCTTTGGGAATTGCTTAATTACACCGAATGTTTTTGATTCACTGAGCAGAATGAACTCACAGGAGTCAGTGGAGTAGCTTTAATGATGATATTACATACATATTAATGCAGGGAGCAAGATTCTTGTAGCTTGATTAAAAAAAAAATCACATGCAAGAACTTAGCATAACCTAATCTCAAGAAATCCACCCAGTTCTGGTCATTTAAGAGCATCTTCATGATCTCTTTGCCTTTCAACTATTATTTTCATCGCTTGAATAAAAGCCAATGACTCTCACTTAACATTACTGCCTCAATTTGTATACCTTAATAAAGCAGTCCAAGAATGTTGTGCTTTAAATTAGCATTTAAATTGGGTTGTTCATACAGACAAAAGCCCCTTCCAGTGCTTTGCTTGAAAGCCGGTCTTAATTCAAGCTTTTTCCCATGTGACATTCAGATCTTTTTGATTCCAGAATTAAGAGTTCAGTGAGAGGCTTTAAATGACATGTTTGGCTCTGGATTATAGTGACTAAAGTGTCTGATCACGTACATATAGAGCGGGTTTAGTTATGCCTGTGCGGCCATGCATGCTAAGATGGTACTCCTGTTTAATCCTAATACTTTTAGCTTGTTGCCTTATTCAGTGTTGGAAAGAGTACTGAAAATTCAAACTCAAGTAAAAGTGCCATTGTATAGCCAAACATGTAGTGCAAGTGAAGTATCTGTTGTAAATATTACTCAAAGTATGAGTAAAAAGTAGCTCTTTTTAAAGTACTCAAGAGTAGTGAGTATTACGCTGTGAAACATTGATGCGCTTACTTGCAGTTTGTGCGTGTGTGTGTGGAAACGTAACATTTTGTAGGGCATTTAGTTATTTTTTAATAAATTAATAAATAATAACCAAATAAAACTTGGTTTCTTTGGATTTTCTGAATTTATTGGGTATAAGTTTTAGTGAAATTTATTCATTCATTTTCTTTTTCGGCTTAGTCCCTTTATTAATCTGGGGTCGCCACAGTGGAATGAACCGCCAACTTATCCAGCATATGTTTTTTTACACAGCGGATGCCCTTCCAGCTGCAACCCATCACTGGGAAACATCCATACACACTCATTCACACTCATACACTACGGATAATTTAGCTTACCCATTTGATTTAGTAAAATAAATAAATAAATAAATAAATAAATAAATAAAGGCTGGTTTCTCTGGATTTCCTGAATTTATTAGATGTAGTTGTATGTGGAAAAAAATTATAATAACACCAATTCTTGGTTTCTCTGGATTTACTGGATTTATTATGGATTTTAGTAAGATGTCAGTGTTTGTTTTAATATTTATTGTATTTTATAAGGTTTACATTTCGTCCTGTGTTAAAATCATAACGTTGTCATTTAAAGCACTTTTTTCCAGAATAATTTTATGCATTTGTTTTGTGAGGGAAAATCAGGGTCATTCCACCACATGTAGTTTTATTAACTCTTTTATTTATTTTATTTATTTGAACCAGCGACCTTCTTGCTGTGAGGCGACAGTGCTAACCACTGAGCCACCATGCCGCCCCCATTTATTTAATTCATTCATTTTCTTTTCGGCTTAGTCCCTTTATTAATCTGGGGTCTTTGGACTTGTGGGGGAAACCGGAGCACCCGGAGGAAACCCACACAAACACATGGAGAACATGCAAACTCCACACAGAAATGCCAACTGACCCAGCTGAGGCTTGAACCAGTGACCTTCTTGCTGTGGGGCGATTGTGCTACCCACTGCGCCACTGCGTCACCCATTTATTTATTTATTAAATATAATAATAATAATAATATATTTTATATGACATATAATTAATTCATCCATTCATTTTCTTTTCGGCTTAGTCCCTTTATTAATCTGGGGTCGCCACAGCAGAATGAACTGCCAACTTATCCAGCATATGTTTTACGCAGCGCATGCCCTTCCAGCTGCAACCCATCACTGGGAAACATCCACACACACTCATTCACACACATACACTACGGACAATTTGGCTTACCCAATTCACCTATTCCCACGCAAACACGGGGAGAACATGCAAACTTCACACAGAAATGCCAACTGACCCAGCCAAGTTTATTTCTTGCTGTGAGTGCTAATCACTGAGCCACCGTGCCCTCCCTATTTATTTATTAAATATAATGATAATATATTTGATATTACATATAATTATTATGTTAAAAATGTTTCCATAAAAGGTCTGTTTACGAGCGCCATTTGTAATTAAATATAGCTTCTTACATATTTAGGACGAAGTTCAATCAAAGCCCAATCTGATATAATGAGCTCCAGTGGGAAGAAGCAAACTAGTGTACTGTATATTACAGAAGCACCAGATGAGAGATGATGGTACACTCTAAGCTGGACTGTAAAGTTAAACCGAGGACATCTGGCTCTACAAACACAGATCATTACATAACCGAGGCCTTACTTCTGGGTCATGAAAGTAAAGTTTGTAATTTTCTCTCATTGGCTGTGAACGCTTGACTCAGACTAAAACCGCAGATGCTGTAAGTGGAGCAGAGCACATCACACCTGTGTTCACAGTCACACCTTTCACAGCAAAAACCTGCTGACCACACAATAAACTTCAGTAACTGTGGGTAGACTAGATTTGCAGTGTGTTAAGTTGTCACCGCTCACATTGTACAAACATCACAAACATTAAACAGCATACTTGATAAGCCCTCCTATCTAACCATCTAATGTTAGAAATGAGGGGCTGCACGGTGGCGCAGTGGGTAGCACAATCGCCTCATAGCAAGAAGGTCGCTGGTTTGAGCCCCGGCTGGGTCAGTTGGCATTTCTGTGTGGAGTTTGCATGATCTCCCCTTGTTTGCGTGGGTTTCCTCCAGGTGCTCCGGTTTCCCCCACAATTCCAAAGACATGCGGTACAGGTGAATTGGGTAAGCTAAATTGTCCGTAGTGTATAAGTGTGAATGAGTGTGTATGGATGTTTCCCAGAGAAGGGTTGCAGCTGGAAGGGCATCTGCTGCGTAAAACATATGCTGGATAAGTTGGCGGTTCATTCCGCTGTGGCGACCCCAGATTAATAAAGGGACTAAGCCGAAAAGAAAATGAATGAATGAATGTTAGAAATGACGCTGTCTGTATTTCATCAGCACACTAAATGTTTGTTTCATAACTCTAACATTAGTAGCTAATCAAACTTTTGTGCTTGCATTGATGCCAAATTAACACATATCTCTCTCTCACTCTCTCCATCTCTCTCTCTCTCTCTCACTCTCTCTCTCTCTCTCACTCTCTCCATCTCTCTCTCTCTTATTCATTTATTTGATTGTTTGTCATATTTGAACACTCAAATATTTATTCATTTATTCATTTTCCTTCAGCTTAGTCCCTTTATTCATCAGGGGTCGCCACAGCAGAATGAACCGCCAACTATTCCAGCATATGTGTTATGCAGCAGATGCCCTTCCAGCTGCAACCCATCACTGGGAAACACCCATACACTCATTCACACACATACACTACAGACAATTTAGTTTACCCAATTCACCTGTACCGCATGTCTTTGGACTTGTGGGGGAAACTGGAGCACCCGGAGGAAACCCACACGAACACGGGGAAAACATGCAAACTCCACACAGAAATGCCAACTGGCTCGAACCAGCGACCTTCTTGTTGTGAGGCAACATCGCTACCCACTGTGCCACCGCGCTGCCCGCTCAAATATTTTCTTTTCTGGACACTGACCTGCTCACCCATTCACTGCGTTCGTTCGTTCATTCGTCCGTTCGTTTGTGCGTTTGTTCGTTCGTTCGTTTACTTATTTGATTGTTTATTTATTTATTTATTTATTTGATTGTTTATTTA
>CAIGQW010053650.1:6915137-6927165 GCA_903798125.1 Danio choprae | reverse complement strand
TGTGTGTGTGTGTGTGTGTGTGTGTGTGTGTGTGTGTGTGTGTGTGTACTTGTCACCATAAGTGCCCTCTAATGTGCTTACTACATCCTCACAATAATTTGTAATGGTTAAAATGATGGTTTAACTGCATGCAATCCAGGCAGGACACTGCAGGGCTGAATAACAGGCTGTTATTTGATGCAATGCAAATGATGCAATATTTCATAAGATGAGCATTGTTGTTTAGACTGATATATCTGATTATGGGAGTGTGTGTTGTGTTGGTCAAGCACAGCCGGTTGATTTGAGATTTGCCTGAAAACACTGACCCGCACCTCCATCTATCTGTGCTGTATAGTGCCAATGTGAAAAATGGTCTTAAACATGAAATAATAGCAAACTATATAAATACCTGGTGACACTTTATTTTAAGATGTCCTTGTTAAACGTGCATATTTTTTACACTGTACATACTGTAATGGTAATTAAACAAGCAAAATGATATCATTTGAACATATGAGCACCATGTCGATTCATATATACTAATCATAATTAAAAAACGTAACTTTAATAATGTAATAATTGTATTTGTGAAAAAAGAAATATTTTGGCGGCCGCTGCACATTGTAAATGTATTCAAAAAGCAACTGCATTTTCAAAAGAGCTCAATTGTGCGGGACAACCGTGCACCTGGCAACCCTGGTTGTGAGCAGAAACTGTAATTTCACTCTCAATTGTGCATTCAAGGGGCGCTGAGGTCAGGCATGGTTCACAGGCTTTAATTGCTTACATTTCACGCTCTGTGCTTTTGGGGATTTAAGGATACGACGGGCTAATTTCACTCCCTCTAAATATTGGAAACCGACTCTGATTTGAATGTCACTGTGGATATTGTCGTATAATGCATGCAATTATAGCCTACCTGAGGCACAACTGATTCAAACACCTTGATCAGACGGATACTTGTAGCACATTTTAAAGACCGATTTAGTGAAGATCAGAAATATTTGTTTAAATCTGGCATGAAGTGAAGTTTATTTATAAACTAATTTCGAGAGGATCACGTGCTTATGATTGCTTACAGCTGGTCCCGCATCAGCTCGCAATTGATTCACCAATCAGATGATTCCTAGATCACCATAAATAATCAGAGTTCCCTTATCTCAGTACCTTCGTCTTGAAGAACTCCCCCCACCCACCCCTACTTCTCCTCCTTCCCAGATGGGCGACACGGTGGCCCAGTGACTAACACTGTCGCCTCACAGAAAGAATGTCTCTGGTTAAAGTCCCTACTAAACTAGTTGACATTTCTGTGTGGAGTTTGCTTGTTCTCCCCGTGCTCGCGTGGGTTTTCCCCGGGTTATCCGGTTTCCTCCCACAGTCCAAAAACACGCAATTTAAGTAAATTGAACACTCTAAAAAATACCATTGCCAAGCTCTTAATAAGTATACATCTCTTTTCAGCCATTCTTTTAGCCAGAAATAAGTCGGGGGGAGTTCATCGAGATCTACCTGAGCTCAAGCTCGCCTCTCGCTCTGCAAACGGGAGGGAGCCCAGGCCTCGAGGATCTCATGAGCTCAGGGCTCTCTCCCAGGACAGCATGCCAAACAAGCTTTATAACCAATCATCAGCTAAGTGTGAACTCTTGAATGGGATTTAAGGGAAGACAATGGGATCCTGCAACTTATCTTTCATATAAGAAAACAAGGAAGAAATGATAGAACCTGGAAACTCAAGAATTATATTATGTGGCTCATTGAACATGTCACCATTTTTCTCAGAAAACATATTTCTAAAGGTGCTGTTGACTTGAAATTTTCCCTATATGTTGGCAACAACCAAAGAAATTCATATATGCAAAGCAAACAAAACTAATTAGTTCACAATTGAAGTTATGCGTAATAAAATAAAATAAAATGAAAAAGTATTGAACACATGAACACATGAAGAAAGGGAGGTGTAGAAAGGCAGTGAAAGCCCAGACAGCAGCTGAAATCTCTCAGTAGTTCTTCAGCAACCCTCTGCCCTTCCTCAGTGTAAATGAATATCAGCTGCTTCAGTTTAACATCTACATTATAATGAGGATAAAGATGAAATCAGGGTGGACATTTCAGCAAGACAATGATCAAAAACACAGCCAAGGAAACTCTCAAATGCTTTCAGAGAAAGAAAATCAAGCTGTAGAATGGCCCAGCCTTAATGCATTAATTAAAATGTGCTAAATTTAGTAGATAGCAGGGATGGAACGGTGGCTCAGTGGTTAGCACTGTTGCCTCACAGCAAGAAGGTCGCTCCGGTTTCCCTCCGCAGTCCAAAAATATGCACTATTGGTGAATTGAATAAACTAAATTGGCCATAGTGTATATGTGTGAATGAGTGTGTGTGGGTGTTTCCCAGTACTGGGAATGCACTCCTCAACAAAACGTCTCAGGTCATTCAGGAAAGATTTATTATTACCAAATAGTTGCTGTATTTCTTTATAAAAACATGTCATGTTCTTTTCCCATATCGTGTACTGTGAATTCCTCTCTATAAATTATTAATTGTCCTTTGGCTTAGTCCCTTATTTATCAGGGGTCGCCACAGCGGAACAAACCGCCAATTATTCCGGCATATGTTTTACGCAGCAGATGCTCTTCCAGCCGCAACCCAGTACTGGGAAACGCCCATATACTCTCACATTCATACTCAACCATACACTACGTCAAATTTTGTTTTCCCAATTCACTTATACTAGCCAGCCGGGACTCAAACCATCGACCTTCTTGCTATGAGGTGACAGTGCTAACCACTGAGCCACTCTGCCGCCCTTCCTCCCTATAATATTCATCATAAAAGTTGTCCTCCCATTTTCCTCAGCATGTTTTCATCCTCAAACAAGAATACTGTTGAACCGTGCACAGTATTTGTGTTGTGAAAGTGAACGTGAGTGAATCAGGACAGGTTTTCCTCATATAACCCTCCACTGGGCACACAGGCCAAGCTTGATAAGAGTCCCGGCGGACAGACCGTAAAATAAAAATGTGTAATCTCTGGCCACAATCGATTTCATAAGCAGCCCAAATCGAAGAACAAAAAGCGTTCACATCTGAGACACATCCTAAGCTGGACAGAGATAAGAAATGGACCACGCTGAGGGCTCTCCATCAACACTCGCTGACATTTCACATCACCTTTAAGATGTCACAAGCAAGATGACACAGAAACTGCCTTATAGCCATCAGTGGAGCAATTCTGCTGTCTGTATAGTTATATTTTAAGGTTATATGAGTGCACTGTAGAAAGTGGTTGGTTGACATTAGGTTAAGTCGGATGGCCATTTTAAACAAGTTGATTTGATTCTTTAGGGTCTTAATGAAAAGTCTAACTTACTTTGGTTACATTTCTCAATGGTAGCATGAATGAACACCATTTTACCCAGTCAAAAACGTCTGTCTACGGTGACCGTTTTGATTCATATGTCTATAATGGAAAGAAGTTTTTTTTCAACACATTTCTAAACACAACAGTTTTAATAACTTATTTCTAATAACTGATTTCTTTTATCTTTGCCATGATGACAGCACATAATATTTGACTAGATATTTTTCAAGATACTAGCATTCAGCTTAAAGTGACATTTAAAGCTTAACTAGGTTAATTTAGGGTAATTATTGTTTAATTATTTAATTATTAGGTAAATCATTGTATAACAGTGGTTTGTTCTGTGGACCAGTAGTTCCCAAAGTGGGGGTCGCGAGACAATGAGGGGGGTCGATTGGTGATTGGCAAAAATATCATGTATGTTATGATATACATAGTGGTATGTGTAAAAGACTAAAATAGTTGTTAGAAACCTCCAATACATGTGGTCATCAGACTGCTGCTCCACAAGAGAGAAAAGCACAAGACTCAAGAGTAATTGCTGTGTGAAAGGGGCTAAATTCAACACATTTACTCAGACGATGTGTGGCTTTTGACCTACTACTTTTCTGTACTGCTCCAGGACCAATTTCATAAATTTGTTTATGAAATAATAAAATGTTTAGTGCGATGCAATTTTCTTTGACATTACTTAAGCATCTATAACTTTTTGTTTTGTTTTGAGCATTATAAACTCTAGATGATGGATAGTAAAGCCCAAAGTGTCTTCTTTCCAAAGATATCTAAACTGAGAATGTACAGTCGTGGCCAAAAGTGTTGAGAACGACACAAATATTAGTTTTGACAAAGTTTGCTGCTAAACTGCGTTTAGATCTTTGTTCCAGTTGTTTCTGTGATGTACTGAAATATAATTATAAGCACTTCATACGTTTCAAAGGCTTTTATTGACAATTACATGACATTTATTCCAAGAGTCAGTATTTGCAGTGTTGGCCCTTCTTTTTCAGGACCTCTGCAATTGGACTGGGCATGCTCTCAATGAACTTCTGGGCCAAATCCTGACTGATAGCAGCCCATTCTTTCATAATCACTTCTTGGAGTTTGTCACATTTGCTGGGTTTTGGTTTGTCCACCCGCCTCTTGAGGTTGACCACAAGTTCTCAATGGGATTGCGATCTGGGGAGTTTCCAGGCCATGGACCCAAAATGTCAACATTTTGGTCCCCAAGTCACTTAGGTATTACTTTTGCCTTGTGGCGCGTTGCTCCATCGTGCTGGAAAAGGCATTGTTCTTCACCAAACTGTTGTTGGATTGTTGGAAGAAGTTGCTGTTGGAGGGTGTTTTGGTACCATTCTTTATTCATGGCTGTGTTTTTGGGCAAAATTGTGAGTGAGCCCACTCTCTTGGATGAGAAGCAACCTCACACATGAATGGTCTCAGGATGCTTTACTGTTGGCATGACACAGGGACTGATGGTAACGCTCATTTTTTCTTCTCCAGACAAGCCTTGTTCCAGATGCCCCAAACAATGGGAAAGGGGCTTCATCGGAGAATATGACTTTGCCCCAGTCCTCAGCAGTACATTCGCCATACTTTTTGCAGAAGATCAATCTGTCTCTGATGTTTTTTTGGAGAGAAGTGGCTTCTTTGCTGCCCTTCTTGACACCAGGCCATCTTCCAAAAGTCTAAATGACACCTAATTATTGTTTGTAGCTCACTGGGGTCAAGAACTGTTACTATTTAAATTTAGGTAGGTGTAAATCCCCATAAGTGAGTGCTGGCTAACAGGTTAAACAGAAATTGGGGAAGAAATATACAGGGAGGCTAATAATTCTGACTTCAACTGTATGTGCATAATTATAAAAAGAAGTAAGTTATAACAGGTTTACTCAGTTGTTTTAAGTAAAGTGGCTGATCTCTCATTTTTACAGTGCAACTGACGTCTTGTTGCTTGCTAATACATTTTGTTTAAGCTTCTGCACCGAAACGACGAGTTGCTAAATATTACTGATGATTCCCAAAGGCTAGTTTCATAGTTTTATTAAAGCCAAGCTATTATAGGCAGATGGAGGGGGGGAAAACACAATGAGCAAAATTAAAAATGGCTCGAGGCGTAATCCGAATAATTACGCGAGCCTCATTAATAACCCTACACTTAATTATTTGTTCCAAAAAGGGAATCAAATAATTTGGTGTGAGACCTTTAAAGCAATTAGAATGAACTCTGATCATGTGAAAAATGTCAGTGTTTATGATTTATGCCTCATAATGTATGTGCATCTTCTTAAAGGGACAGTTCACCTCCCAAAAATGGCCATTGTGAATCAAAACTTTTATAAATTGTTTTCTTCTGTTGAACACAAAATGAGATATTCTGAAGAATGTTGGGGGGAAAAGGCAGCCTTATGTTACATTTATGTGCAAACAAAAATGCTATGGCAGTTTAACATTCTTCAGAATATCTTCTTTTTTGCCCAACAGAAGAAAGACATTAAAGTGCATTTTCATTTTTGGGTGTACTATCCCTTTAAGACTGTGGAAGTGATGTGTACTATATGTGTAATGTTAGTGTGATGTTTTGGGCCAGAGGGTGGCAGTAGTCATGCATTGAAGGGTTTTTAGGATGCTAGAATGCACCGTAGTAAATGCACACTTTACTCTATGAAATATCAAATGTTATGCGTATAAGATATGAAGAATGGTTTGTACTGAATTACATTTAGTTGACATTCGTTTGCTTGAAATGATTCATTTATTGACCCTCAAACAAAGCATTCATGCTGCTGTTTTTGCTATTGTAAAGAATCTACAAAAGTACACCTTGATATACTTTATACTTTATTAAATATTATAATAATACAATATATGTAACAATTTACAATAAGGACAATTAATTAATGTTAGGTCATTTATTGACAACCATGAACAAACCATGAATAATGCATTTATTACAGTATTTGATCCTCTCTTGTTGTTAACATTAATCAAATAGATTCAGTCATTCATTGATTAATTAACTAATGTTAGCAAGCACGATTTAAATTTTAATAATGCTTACATTAACATTAACTACAATTAATACATGCTGTAGACGTGTGTTGTTCATTATCATTTCATGTTAACTAATAAAACATATGGCTAAGTGTTACAGTGTTAAATTATAAATAATATAAAGGTCATACATTTATAAAGTATCAAATTGAAAACATATTTTAGTGCATAATTACTTCTGGAAACACTTTAGTTAAGTATCTTAAAAAACTATTTCCACTTAACTACTGGCTTCTTATTAAGATTTTGGCTGTTTATTAGTATCATTAATTTATTTTTCTTCGGCTTAGTCTCTTATTTATCAGAGGTCGCCACAGCGGAATGAACCGCCAACTATTCCAGTATATGTTTTACACAGCGGATGCCCCTCCAGCCGCAACCCAGTACTGGGAAATACCCTTACACTATTACATTCACACACACACACTCATACACTACGGCCAATTTAGCTTACCCAATTCACCTATAGCACATGTGTTTGGACTGTGGGGGAAACCGGAGCACCCGGAGGAAACCACCGCCAACACAGGGAGAACATGCAAACTCCACACAGAAATGTCAACTGGCCCAGTCAGGACTTGAACCACCGACCTTCTTGCTGTGAGGCGACAGTGCTAGCACTGTGCCGCCCATCTGTTTCTTAGTATTTATGATCTTAGTGTACATCCCTAATCTAACACAATACATAAACCCAACTACCTTAATAACTATTAATATGCAGATAATTAGCAATGTTTTTGAGCTAAAAGTCTTAGTTAATTAGTCCCTCCAGGATTTTTACTAGGACATTTTATTATTATTATTATTATTATTATTATTATTATTTGTGGCCTTAAATGACTGATCTTGTCACAGCTTTACTTAAAACTCATGACCTTATTGTATTTAATTATTGTGCTTTGCTTTGAAAATACACTAAAATACTGTAATTTGTTTCTTTTTTTTTTCATCTCAAGGATTATTGGACTCGCAATATCCTGGAGTGGTTAATAGTTTAATAGTAATAATTGTATCTTAAAATAAAATAAATAAAGTTTGACCTTACTACTTGTCCTTGAATAAAGACATTTTAATCAAGAAAAAGCAATTTTGTGCATTTTAACTATTCTAAACTAAATGAAATGTGCTTAAGTTTATATTGTAAAGCATAATATGAGATTAGTAAAACAAGTGTACTTTAAAGTAAAGCTTTTTTAATTAGAAAGTGTTACAACATGCCCTTTTTATAAGTGTACTTACAGTAAGAAACAGTAATGAACATTTTTACTGTCATTTTTTAGATTCTTGAGTGCGCATTACGATCAAGCGTATAATGAAATGCTTCTTTTGTGGTGAGAAAACAGCAGCGTTGTGGAGGGAGAATGATATGAGTGTGAATAAATAATGCCAGTATTGTAGGAGTGAAGTGTCTTTTCAAAGGGACAGTTCACCCAAAAATTTTAATTCTGTCATCATCATCATCATCATCATTCATTTATTCATTCATTTTCTTTTCGGCTTTAGTCCCTTTATTAATCAGGGGTCGCCACAGCGGAATGAACCGCCAACTTATCCAGCATATGTTTTACGCAACGGATGCCCTTCCAGCTGCAACCCATCACTGGGAAACACCCATACACACTTATTCACACACATACACTATGGACAATTTAGCTTACCCAATTCACCTGTAACGCATGTCTTTGGACTTGTGGGGGAAACCGGAGCACCCGGAGGAAACCCACATAAACACGGGGAGAACATGCAAACTCCACACAGAAACGCCAACTGACCCAGCCTGGGCTCGAACCAGCGACCTTCTTGCTGTGAGGCGATTGTGCTACTCACTGCGCCACCGTGCTGCCCCCATCATAATAATAATAATTCCTTACATTTAAATAACATTTCTGGACACTCAAAGCACTTTACGCATTGGGGGAATCTCCTCATCCACCACTAGTGTACAGCATCTGCCTGGATGACGCGACGGCAGCCATATTGCGCCAGACGGCACACCATACACCAGCTGATTGGTGGAGAGGAGACAGAGTCATGAAGCCAATTATGGTATGGGGATGGTTAGGAGGCCATGATGGACAGAGGCCAGTGGGCAAATTTGGCCAGGATACAGGGGTTAAACCCCTACTCTTTTTCGAAGGACATCTTGCGATTGTTCATGACCACAGAGAGTCAGGACCTCGGTTTAATGTCTCATCCGAAAGACGGAGATCACTGAGCAGTATGAATATATACTGAAGAGTGCTTCATTTACTTCCATATTTTGTTCCTATTGATGTAAATGGCTATCTTGTTATGTGTTGAATCACAGTGTGTACAGTAAATGGTGAGGAAATTTTTCTTTTTTGGGTGAGCTGCCCCTTTAAGGGTGATTTAGTGACTGCACTTTAGCTGTTTATCGAGCAGGACAGACTTTCCTCTTCAGTCGTATAATCAATGCTGTAGCTTTTCCTTAGAGTATAGAAATGGTGCGAATTAATGCACAGTCCAAGCATTTAAAGAATGAGTTCATTATGCATTGATTTTTGCTCTAGTTCAAACAGCATGTTGTGCTGAAATGAAGTGTGTGCATATATGATATATATATATGAAGGCTGCACGGTGGCGCAGTGGGTAGCACGATCGCCTCACAGCAAGAAGGTCGCTGGTTCGAGCCTCGGCTGGGTCAATTGGCACTTCTGTGTGGAGTTTGCATGTTCTCCCCGTGTTTGCGTGGGTTTCCTCCGGGTGCTCCGGTTTCCCCCACAAGTCCAAAGACATGCGGTATAGGTGAATTGGGTAAGCTAAATTGTCTGTAGTGTATGTGTGTGAATAAGTGGGTGTGAATGTTTCCCAGTGATGGGTTGCAGCTGGAAGGGCATCCGCTGCGTAAAACATATGCTGGATAAGTTGGCGGTTCATTCCGCTGTGGCGAGCCCAGATTAATAAGGGGACTAAGCCGAAAAGAAAATGAATGAATGATATATATATATATATGAAGACAAAAACCTCTAAATGCCATCTGAAAGTTTCTTCAAAAATGAGCATTTTTCTCCGCCTCCAAGTTTTTTGTTCAGTTATTTCACTTTAAAGGCAGTGGAAAGAATCTACTCTTTGCCCTAAAAGTGGATTTACTGAGCGTAGGACACATAGGAGCTTGTGAAAAATGATCATTTTAGAAGTAAATTTCAGATGGCCTTCAGAGGTTTTTGCATCTGAACTCTTCATATATATATATACACTACTGGTTTTAAGAAAATTATTCTGTTCATCAAGGCGGCATTTAGTAAATGTAAATAAATTGTTCAAAATGTAAATATTTAGAACAATCTTTAGGTGAAAGTAACTATTATTAGAAAATAATACCACCTACGGTGTGCATATTTTTGGCATATTGTTCTTGATGGACACTTTTTTTGCACTGTAACTGTAAAAAAATCCTGGTTGCCTTAAATTATTACGCTAAATCAAATTAGCCTTATGAGTCCATTGAACTTATATTATGTTAAACTGACTTAAAACAGCTTGCATAACTTATACAATTAAGTTAGAACGTGATTAACTTAGTTTAATAGGTTACAATGACCTAAAAACATATGCTGTCCGGACTAACAGGATCATATAATTTTTAACAGTGTGACGATCAACAGTAAAAATCACAAATTGTACCTCTTCTAAACCACCAACAATAAAGAATACTTAATAATATGGTGTCATGGCTTTGCAATCAAAAAAAGTGATTATAATGGAAGTCAATGGGGCAAAAACAGCCCTGAACATAACAAAAGGGTAGTCAATCCGCCCAGAGTGTGTTATTGAGTTTTTGAAGAAATCCCAAAACATTTTCCCAAAATAAAGTATGTGTCAAAGTAAGATGTGTCACCAAAAATCATTACATTTGCTGAAACAAAGAGAAAGTTGTGGCCGAATAAAGCCTCAAAATCACCTCCGAGTGAATGGAAACATCCTCAAGAGCACATAAGGGTTAACTAATTAACAGATTTTTAAAAAAACATTATCTTCATTAAAATTGCGATCATTTTTTTACACTTTCCTCTCCTCATTTCCGCTCCTTCACTCTCTATCTCTCACTCTCTCCGTCTCTCTCTGTCTCTCTCTCTCTCTCCCTCTCTCTCTCTCTCTCTCTCTCTCTCTTCACTAAAGCCGTAGTACAGCGCAGCAGCTCACATCTCAAACACTCACTCCGCTGTGAGTGTGTGTGTTATTGTGGAGCCTCAGATCGCGAGTGTTTTTTTCCTGCGGAGCCTCAGGCTGGATTTAGAGCAGGACTGGAGCGCTGCGCCACGTGGGTGCCTGGGGCGGCCCGGTCAGTGCCAGCCGCAGGCAAACTGGAGCGGGGAGTTGGGCTCGGGGTCCGGGGAGCCGGGCAGGTGGCATGAGCAGGGGGTCATGTGGGAAACTGAGGGTCTGCAGACGCTGGGCATCGTGGTGATTGTGTGCGCGTCCCTCAAACTGCTTCATCTGCTGGGGCTCATCAGCTTCTCTGAGGGTAAGAGAGAGAGAGACTTTATCTTGTCAGAAAATGAGTCGGTAACACTTTCAAACAATGCTCGTTATTTATTATTTATAATAATCTCGCTGTTTATAATTAGTTCATGTGCAGTGCCTATAGGAAATCATCACACTGTAAAACAAATCTCTGTAAATTAGCAGTCTATATTTTGTGAAATTCTTTTACATTTATTTATGCTTTTGAGTCGCAGTGTGAGACCTTGATCTTTCATCCAAGAACTTTTAACCTTGAAAAGTTTGTAACTATTAACATTTTTAATAGTTTAAAGTGATATATTGTCTGGGTTGTATATTAAGGTACAAAAACCTTGTAATAAGCTGCCAGTGCATTTTCTGTTATCTTACAGACTTATTTCTCTCTCTATATTATTTCTTATACATTATATTATTTCAAACGACTAAAATGTCAATAAAAGTCACCTTGTTAAACTGTAGAGTTGAATTTACACAACAAAAGTCGACAGAGCAGAGATCAACATCCCATAATGCAGTTCACAACCATAAATAAACAGAAAACACTTGTGAATACAGAAACTGTTCATTAACAGATATTTGTTTACAGTGTACTATTACTTATTTGTCATACAGCATGAAATCAAATACCCTTAAAAATGACTTTTCCAGCCTTTGAAATGTTTATTGTAGCCTTATTCTCCTAACCTGTGCATTTTCTACAACTTTATCCCGAAGGTCTATTAAAATGAGGATGTTCAAAGACAGATAGATGAAAGAGACAATGTTCTGCTGGTAGATTTGTGGATGCACTAGAAATGTGTACTTTAGTGAGGAGTTGTCATCTTTTATAAAAAGTCGGATGGGCTTTTTGCTGTTAGTTTTCAATGAAGTGCCTTATAAATGGAAAAGTACAACTACATTTGTGAGTTTAAACGAATAATGAAAAATACTCTTACATGATTTGTTAACCCTTTCAAACTATCTATCCGTTACTATGGACATCTCATGATAGGTCTTTTTTTTGCTTTTGCTTCCGGAGCACTGGCCATAGAGATTTATAGTATTGGCCAAAGAGATGTACAATATCGGCCATTGAAATGTACAATATCGGCCATTGAAATGTACAATATCGGCCATTGAGATGTACAATATCGGCCATTGAGATGTACA
>CAIGQW010053650.1:6867279-6880137 GCA_903798125.1 Danio choprae | reverse complement strand
GTTAATCAACCTCAGTCCTGATCAAAACTACTAAATTGCTTAGAAAATTACAGGATTTTAACTCTGTAATTGCCAAATTCATAAATGATGTCACTGATTTGGTGTAAAATATTTTCAATATAAAAGTAATTGTGGACTGGATTTACCTTTCATCAAGATCTTGGACATGTGAAACAACATTGCCTTTGATGCATTGTTTTTGATTAATTTGAATTCTTTCTCCCTAATTTACTGTTTGTGGCTGTTTTTGCCCCATTGACTTCCATTATAACCACATTTTTTGATTACAAAACCATGACACCATATAATCATGCTTTTTTTTTGATTGTTGGTGGTTTTCCCTGTTGGCAAATTTGTAATTTTTACTGTTGGCCATTAGTTGGCACCATTAACCCTGTGGAACTCCTGTGGAGTTTCTGGATTTTATATGGAGTATAACAGTAAATTAAAGTGTGTGTATGTTTGTCTGTGAGTGTGTGAGAGTGACCTTTACGCACTTACCTTGATGTAAAATCAGAATCATCTCAGTTCTCAGAACTACATGGAGTAAATAAAAACAAAGACTGTGTATTTATGCACCATCAAATGTGGTTATAATGGAAGTCAATGGGGCAAAAACAGCCACCAACAGTAAATTAGGGAGAACAAATGAAAATCTAACAATGCATCAAAGCCAATGTTGTTACTAATCGTCCACATATCCAAGACTGTGATAAAAGGTTGAAAAATCCAGTCCACGATTACTTTTTATATTGAAAATACATCATTTAATGTGTTTTTTTTCACCAAATCAGTGACATCATTTATGAATTTGGCAATTAAAGAGTTAAAATCCTGTAACTTTCTAAGGAATTTAGTAGTTTTGATCAGGACTGAGGTTGATTAACAGATTTATGCAAAAACAAAAATACAGCATTTTTACAGCAGTTTAATTTAGTGGATGTTTTGATCCCTAACATAACAAAAGGGTAGTAAATGTGAACAGTGCACAAGGGCTAATATCACTCGTATTGCACTCTGGAAGAAGACTAGCGAATGATTCGCTGTCAAAAGCTATAGCTGCTTGTTTTTTCTTATGATCATTTTAAATGGCAACAATTTAGCTGTTATTTACATACATATGCATTGTGTTATGAAACGGGGGGCTGTTAGCATGAAGCGGTAATGATCCTACAATTACTCTGTCACACTGGATGGCTGTACACTCAGAGGGACGCTTCTGAGATGGGAAAATGATGTTGGTGTGTGTCAGTTTTGTTTGACGAGTCGTCTTCTGTGGATCACGGGGTCATAAATCTGCCATTAGTCTTCCACGCTTCAGGTGTTGCAGTAATCACTGTGACTCCCAATAGCACCCGTCACCTCGCTGATTAATGTTAGCAGACGATTCCACATTTCACTCATTGTTTTATTGGCTTCTGCTCCTTTTAAAGATTATTCAGCCTTTAGAGGTGTAAATGATGTGTAAACCTCGGGAGCAGGTCATATTGGATGCTAGATGGTCTAAGCTGATGTAGAGAAGCGCGGTTGTTCAAAAGTACAGCTTGAATATGAGCTGGCAGATTTATTGCCAAGAAGGTTCCCAGCAAGCATATTTTTGGGGTTAAAAAAACGTCGAATAGACGTTCAAACATAGACGTCTATTTGTAAAACAAGGCTTACATTGTGAAGTTAAAATAATAAGGTCTGTTAAAATACAGATGGAATATTTTAGAACAGACTGCTTCGGATGTTTGAGATTCAGTCTACTCAAGAGCCTTGTAAGTTTTACATTTAGATTACATGTAGTCATTTAGCAGACGCTTTTGTCCAAAGCGACTTACAATTGAGGAGGCATTCAGCGATTCAACAAGAAACAGCAATACATACAAGAAGGGCTAATTGTAAAAATTAACTGTTAGTGCTCAGAGACATATGTGCTAGAGTTAAAAGGGGGGAAAGTTTTTTATAGAGAGAGAAGAGGGATTCTACAGGTGGTTTGTCAAGCCCACTCACCTGTGTGAGGCACACTTCATAAATGCACAATGGTTATTTTAAGATATAGAGTGATTGTAAGAGAGTGTCTGGTGCAAATCTGCAAAAGTCTGAGTTAAAATGTCAGAGAGGTGAAAGAGTGTGTTTTCTACAAGTGGTTTATCAAGCCCACTCACCTGTGTGAGGAACACTCAGAATTGCATAATGTTTTACAGAATAGTAGCTACATTGAATGTGTCATGCTGTTTTTATATAGCAGTTCAGTAAACAACAGGTTATTGTTGAGTTATTTACATTATAAAATGGATAGTTTTGGTTCTTGATTCTGATTGGGTTAAACATGTTGTGATCTACCTGGTGTGTATAAAATTTCAGACACAACCAGTCACGTGTGTTGATGAATGAATCCATGTCTTTGAACCAATTGGTTGAGTCAATAATTCAAATACTCTTTTAAAAAGACAGTGTAGCCACCAATTGGTATAACAGAGTTGCCGGCAGCTAGCTCTCTGCAACTCTCACATGGTCGCCCGCTGAAGCTAAGCAGAGCTGTGCCCGGTCAGTACCTGTATGGGAGACCACATGGGAAAACTAGGTTGCTGCCAGAAGTGGTGTTAGTGAGACCAGCAGGGGCTGCTCAACCTGTGGTCTGTGTGGGACCTAACGCCCCAGTATAGTGAAGGGGACTCTACACTGCTCAGTAAGTGCCGTCTTTCGGATGAGACGTTAAACCGAGGTCCGACTCTCTGTGGTCGTTAAAAAATCCCTGAAGGATGTCCTCCGAAAAAGAGTAGGGGTTTAACCCCGGCATCCTGGCTAAATTTGCCTACTGGCCTCTGTCCATCATGGCCTGCTAACCATCCCCATATGATAATTGGCTTCATCACACTGTCTCCTCTCCACCAATCAGCTAGTGTGTGGTGTGTGGTCTGGTGCAATATGGCTGCCGTCGCATCATCCAGGTTGATGCTGCTCACTGGTGATGGATGAGGAGGTCCCCCCCCAATGTGTAAAGCGATTTGAGTGTCCAGAAAAGCGCTATATAAATGGACGGAATTATTATTATTAAATTAGGGTTTTTAAAGTACGAGTGAATAATTCAAATACTCTTTTATAAAGACAGTGGTGCCACCAATTGACATAACAGAGTAACTAAATTACTGTGTTTTTTGGTACTTATTAACATTTCATTAGACTAAAATTTCCTGTTGAATAAGATGTTTTATCTCTATTTAGTCCACTAATTATTTGAATCATAAACTTAACAATTATCTTAAAGGTTAACGCTGTAAAGAGTATGTAAATTTGGATCTTAACCCTGATCTCTTGTGTTTTCTCCACAGATAGTGTTGAGGATGAGCTGGAGCTGTCAGCTGTACGGCATCGACCCGAGGCTTTGGAGCAGCTGGAGGCTCAAACGCGTTTCTCACGCAAAGAGCTTCAAATCCTCTACAGAGGCTTCAAGAACGTGAGTTAATACATCTGACTGCACGTCTGACATCAAAACAGAGTTTGATTTATCCTTTCTCGTTTCGAAACGGCTCGCGTTCAGGAGAAATATTTCCATCTGAGTATTGGTTTGATGTAGAACATGGCAAACTTTGTAGAAGAAAAAAAACGATCACGCCTGCTACAGTAATCAGGTCAGAAAAGGTCTCTAGAGTGTCCCTGAGGCATAAATGTCCTTTGTCACCTTTGGTGCACGATGTAATGAGACAACACCGAATTAACTCGACCCAAATTGTCAGGTGACAAAGCGTGAGAGAGGCACAATGGTCCTTTATTATCAGACTCTCAGGGGGAGAAATCAGATGGTGGTAATCCTTCCTTTAGACCACACACACACACACACACACACACACACACACACACACATACACACACACACACAGAGATGACAAGTGATGACTGCACTGAAGCTTTGCTAGCTTTTTCCATGTGGAGTTCTATATATTCAATTCAATTCATCTTTATTTCTATAGCGATTTTACAATGTAGACTGTGTCAAAGCAGCTTAACATAGAAGTTCTAGTAAATTGAAACTGTGTCAGTCCAGTTTTCAGTTGAATTTCAATTGAGTTCAGTTCAGTGTGGTTTAATTTTCACTGCTGAAAGTCCAAACACTGAAGAGCAAATCCATCGATGCGCACCTCCACAAGTACCAAACCAAGCAAGCCAGCGGCGACAGTGGCGAGGAACAAAACTTCACCAAATGACGAAAGTGAAGGGAAAAAACCTCAAGAGAAACCAGGCTCAGTTGGGCACGACCATTTCTCCTCAGACCAAACTTCCTGTGCAGAGCTGCAGTCTAGGCGCCGGGTGCTGGAGAACGCTGCATGTCGATCGTGGAGAAGCTGCAGGTATGAAAAGGTCACCGGCGGGTGTACATGCTGGCCCAAAGGATCAATGCGGAGTCTCATCTGTCACTGGGGTCTTTTAGGAATCAGTCTCAAACTCTCCACTCCTCCATGACCGCCACAGCATCTGCTCAGGATACGGCCTGGTCTAGGATTTTGGAGACCTTGGGATAATGAAAAACAGACTAACATAAGCATAGATGCCATTCAAATTATAATGTCTTTTGGGAAGTGTATATATACTGTAAAATAATAACAAATGTTTGACATATAAAGGAACTTTTTTTTTTTTTTACATTTGACTCATTGTACAACTCCCCTAAAGTTAAATTGTGAGTTTTATTGTTTTTTAATCCATTCAGTCCATCTCCAGGTCTGGGGGAACAATTTTAGCTTAGCTTAGCATAGATCATTGAATCGGATTAGACCATTAGCATCTCAAAAATGTATTTAGATAATTTTCCTATTTAAAGCTTGACTCTTCTGCAGTTACATTGCATACTAAGACCAATGGAAAATTTAAAGTTGCTCTTTTCTCGGCCGATATGGCTAGGAACTGTATGGCAGCAAAGGCCCTTGATTATATGCCAAAGAAGAGAAAATATCAACTTTTTAATTTTTCTGTGGGACAACTGCTTGATGTTATGCACTCTTTTCTAAGATGATTTAAAGTTAATGACTATCTAGAAAACAATTGGTTATTCCATGGGAAAAAATGATACGAATATAGGAATGTTATGCAAGCCAAGCTAGCAAATTGAAATATAAAAATAAAAGGACCTCAGGTATCCAGTGCTAGTTTAAGCGTCTTGTGTTCCCTCATTTGAAAATACTAAACAGATTTGTATTGTTCGTCAGTGAGGATGCAAATATATTTATTGTCATATATTTATAGTTATCGTGCTTGGTGTGAACTGAGATTTAAACTTCTCATTCAAAGCCTTCTAGTTATTTTAATGTGATTTTTGACAGTTATAGAAATAACTAAAATCATTCAGTGTAGTGATATGGAACTATAATGCAGTCAAGACCAGCCAATCAGAATAAAAATAAATAGATTAAATAAAATGATGAATTCAAATTCAGCCGGCATTTCCACTTCATGCTTTTCCACCCTTGATTTTTCACTAATTGCTAAGATCCTTCAGATTTAATTAATCGTTGTCATGGGTCCTGTCCCAAATGCTGCATAAGCCCTCAGATTCCTCCACACTTTGATGCTGTAGTTGTATAGAGCTGAGCAAAGGGCACGCCGAGGGCACGTGAGCCCCGCTGAAGCTAAAATATTGAATCGACCACCCTATGATCTCGTGAACTTCATAGACTCGCACACGCAATACCTGTTGTAAATATGCAACTCCTTATCAATTGTGTCATGTGGGAAAGTCTGGCTTATTTTGATACATTGTTTTGTCAATCCCATTGGTTTCACTATTATCAGCCGAAACTGCACAAAGAGCATGGATTAATTGGCACTTGTGTCCATAATAGTAGCCTTTGAACAGTTATAGTCAGACCCTTGCCATTAGAAACCATTTTCTCTTCAGCCATTAGCATGCTTTTATGTCTTTTAAAGGACGCCAGTTATAGTCAGCTGTTCATGTTTAGTTTGGCTTGTTCTTTTATTCAGCATGCAGACATATCTGGTTATATTACTCCTCAGTTCTCAACCCTACCTGTTGTTTTATATCAGACAGGCAATATTAAAAATGTATTGAAAGCATGTTTGTTTGAGGATCACTGTGCTGAATAAACTTTGCATAGTTCTTTGCAATAGAAATGTTGCACAATCAGGTCAAACTTTTGTCTAAAATTCATACACAACCATTTACAATGAAAAGTACCATTGAGTGCATTGATTCATTTTGTTAAATTGTCTTTTATATCTACATGTCTGGATATGGTAAGTTAAAAAACAAATCTGTTTTATATGCTCTATTATACCCATAGAAATTGCCCCTAGAATGTGAAGCTCAGTTTTGACCATATTTGGAATGGTCATGAATATTAATGAGCTCTGCTCTCGTGCTCTGCAGCTCCTGTCATATGATGTTTATGCATATCACACGTTTGTTGCCTCATTACAAACACACTTGGCAAATTTCACAATATGCACGTTACATTTTCAAAAGACCTTACGCTCTTTGGGGTGGCATTGAATAAACTTGTAATCTGTATATCCCACATTTTGCATTCTGACGAGTTGTGAACACTCAAAAAACTGCTCCTTTTTAGTCTCCCTCCCTCTCCTGTTTTCAAAGTTCATTACAAACACACTATTCACAATATTCATTCATTTTCTTTTCGGCTTAGTCCCTTTATTAATCTGGGTCGCCACAGCAGAAGTGCATGTCTTTGGACTTGTGGGGGAAACCGGAGCACCCGGAGGAAACTCACGCCAACATGGGGAGAACATGCAAACTCCACACAGAAATGCCAACTGACCCAGTTGAGGCTCGAACCGGCGACCTTCTTGCTGTGAGGCGATCGTGCTACCCACTGTGCCACCGTGAGGCCCAAAATTTCACAATATGCACATTAAATTTTCAAAAGACCTTATGCTCTTTGGGGTGGCATTGAATAAACTATTTGGGGTGGCATTGAATCTATATATCCCACATTTTGCGTTCTGACAAGTTGTGAACACTTAAGAAACTGCTCCTTTTTAGTCTCCCTCCCTCTCCTGTTTTCAAAGTAAAAGTCCCATATACATAGTAAGTTTAGTATAAGCTTAGATAAAATAAGAAGCATAAAATATAAAAATAAGGGGGGAAATGATCATTGTTTCAGTATGTTAAATTGTCTTTTACGGTAGCTTCAACAAAAGTCTCCAGAAACAGTTTTATATGCTCATTTATAACCACAGGATTTACCCCTAGAATGAGAAGCTCAGTTTTGACCATATTTGGAATAGTCATGAATATTAATGAGCTCTGCAGCTCATGTCATATGACATCTATGCATATGAGCAGATACATAAATGTGCATTAAACGTGTTTGTTGCCTCGTTACAAACATACTTGGCAAATTTCACAATATATACGTTAAACTCACAAAAGACCTTATACTCTTTGGGGTGGCAATAAATAAATTTGTAATCCATATAAATAAAGTCCCGCTTACATCGTAAGTTTAGTATGAGCTTAGATCAAATTTAAAATAAGGCGGAAAATGATCATTATTGTAATCCTAATATGAAACATTGTGGCCAATCAAACACTGCCTGGGGCATGCATATTAATGATCCCATGTGAATCATCAGAGTCTGTGTTTTTTATGATTGACCTGTTTTTTTCATTGTGCTTTTACATTCATGACGTTTATATGAGAACAGTGAACAACATTGATATTCTAATTAATTTATATCCACAACAATGAACAACAGTTGATAGTGGATTTTATCAACAAGGAATTTTAATCTTATGACAGATGGTCACATTTGTCTTTATACTGGGTTTATTACATTCTAACAATGATCAGAAGCTAAACTTAATATTCGTAAATAAGCTGAATAGATAGGTAAACAAGTAAATGAATAAGTAAAGAATAAAATAAAATAACATAGGAAATGTCCTCCATTCAGACTTTTTCTTTCATGTGCTGTATAATAAATATATTTAATATTTGTTTTATATAATAAATCAAGTAAAACAAACTAAATAAATAATAATAAATAAAATAAAATGAAAAATATCCAGAATTCAGACTATTTCTTTGCTGTGCTATGTAATAAATATATTTAATATTTGTTTTATATAATAAATTAATTAAAACTAAATAAATAAAAATAATAATTAAAATAAATTAAAAAAAAAAATCTCCTCCATTTAGACTTTTTTTGCTGTGCTATAATAAATATATATTATATATTTTTATATAATACATAAAATAAAACCAAATTAAATTAAATTAAATTAAATGAAAATCTCTCCTCCACTCAGGCTTTTTTCTTTGCTCTGTTTTCCTCGACTTGAATTAGCGGTGAACTGAAAGCAAAACATGCCAGAGATCCTCTGATTGCGCTGAACTCTCATGCTTCAGTAAGCTGAAAACATCTCTTCATTACAGCGTGCGCATCTTAACCGTGTTAATGAACCTGAAGTCTCGATAACGTTGAAAAGAGTTTGGCACTGACGCTTTTGCGAAGAAAGCCACGCATGTCTCTTTAAAGGTAATTACACGGCTTTCCCTCAGGAGACAGTGGATGACAGCAACACGAAACAATCCTTTTTAATTAAGCAGAGCTCACTGGAACAACACACACACACACACACACACACACACACACACACACACACACACACACACCGCCGTTTTTAATGTCAGACATGTGAAGTGCTGGATTCGACCAAACCAACTGCTTTCATGTTTTCCAGAGGCTGAGGTAATTGGACACTTTTCACACCGGGTTTGGTTATTTATGAAAATTCTGAATGGAGGGCGGTGGGTAAATCAACATTTAAATGTGCATATCATGATAATAGTAAAGGAGCATTCGGGATGTTAACTGGACTTTCAGTTCCAGTATTCCTGTCACACTGTCTGTGCATTCTGATGGAAATTAATGTCGAAATCTAGTCACAATCATGTTTTTGAAAACTGCTATTATCAAAAGAAGACATCTAATTTTAAATTAAATGAATGTACATTTAGGCTGCACGGTGGCTCAGTGGTTAGCACAATCGCCTCACAGCAAGAAGGTCACTAGTTCAAGTCTCGGCTGGGTCAGTTGGCATTTCTGTGTGGTGTATGCATGTTCTCCCCGTGTTGGTGTGGGTTTCCTCCGGGTGTTCCAGTTTCCCCCACAAGTCCGAAGACATGCGCTATAGGTGAATTGAATAAACTAAATTGGCTGAAGTGTATGTGTGAATGAGTGTGTATGGGTGTTTCCCAGTACTGTGTTGCAGCTGAAAGGGCATCTGCTACATAGATCATATGCCAGAGTAGTTGGTGGTTCATTCCGCTGTGGCGCGACCCCTGATAAATCAGGGACTAAAGCCTGGTTTATACTTCTGTGTCGAGTGATCGGCGTGACCCACGGCGCCAGCTTTGCAGCAAACGCAGCTTTATTAGAGTTGTCAGGCAGGCGGCATACACAGATAAGCCAAAGAGTGAGCAATAAAACAGGCGAAGGTGTCGAGACGGGCAGCCAACAATCAAAAACGATAAACAAACACAGGGTCAAAACACGGCAAGGCAAGACAATGAAAAGCACCTTGTAAAGTTCACTACAGGAAACAAGACTCAGCAATGAATATCTGTGTGTGTGGTGTGTGTATATCCATGTAATCAGTGGTGATGTACTGCAGCTGTGTGTTAGTGTGTGTGTGTAATCAGGTGTG
Organism: Danio choprae; assembly: GCA_903798125.1. NCBI lineage: Eukaryota > Metazoa > Chordata > Actinopteri > Cypriniformes > Danionidae > Danio > Danio choprae. The sequence continues at coordinate 6,870,464 of CAIGQW010053650.1, read as the reverse complement.
TGACTGCAGGGCATGATGGGATTTGTAGTTCGAGTGAATGACAGGGAATGTTCTCCAGCAGCTTGCAAGGGCTAGACTATATATATGTGTGTGTGTGTGTGTGTGTGCGTGCGTGCGTGCGTGCGTGCGTGCGTGCGTGCGTGCGTGCGTGCGTGTGTGTGTGCCTCTATATGTCCCAAATATTATTCTCGCAGGGTAAGACGAGGATGAACTGAATATGTTAACACACATCAACTACTGTAACTTGCATCTAAGAGTATAGTTCTAGAAAACGAGATAAATACAGATTTCTCCAGGCTCTAAACACTTACCTGTGTATTTTAAGTGTGCTCAGCAGACATTATGTCGACTTCATCACTTTACTCTGATAGAAATGGGACGCTGCAAGTTCATCATGAGGTTGAGCGTTTATGACGCCTTCATACTGTACACTGAAGATATGCATTTATGCTGTACAGTAAATCCAATTAAGCATGACTGAATCCTGCAGATCCTTTTTACCAGTCCAGCAGATTGAAAGTGTTTCTGAGAGTGTCACTGACAGAATGTGTTGCGTGATGTGAGCATAAATCCCTCCAGTGTTAAAGCATGTTGTGTTGTTTCCAGCTGCTCCACACACAGCACAGGGAATACAGTCATAAGCGACGCCACAGGCTGCTCTTGCACACTTTCGTTCCATTTTACTGCTCATATGTTTTGCCATGTACTGTTACATGTGCGCGTATAATAAAAATCAGTGGTCACACTTTATTTTAAGGTACAATCCTCTCTATTGACGAATTATTAGAGACTTTTAGCTCAATAAACTACTAATTATCTACTTATTAATAGTATATTAAGTATTATTTTAATACTAATATTAAGGTAGTTGTTGGGTTTAGGTATTGGGGAGGATTAGGGGTGTGGAATAAGATCATACTTTATAAGTGCTAATAATTAGCTGATATCTTATTAATAGCTGGGTAATAAGCCAGTAGTTAATAGTGGGAATTGGTGGGTGGGGCAATGTTTCACTCAAATGTCACAGTGACTTCAAAATAATGACGAATCATTTAAATGACTCTGAGTCAACTTTTTTTTTGAGAGACAATAGCTTTCATAATGCAATCTTATCCCCTGCAATCTGCTACCATGTTTTTAGGAGAAGGGGGTACAAGTCTTTTAGCGTCTGTGTTCGCAACAAGTGTGCAGGTCAATGTTTCACTCGGAAGTCATGACAAAATGTCTAAAGATTCAAATTAATGGTGAATCGTTTAAACGACTCTGAGTCAACTCTTTTTTTTTTTTTGAGAGACAATAGTTTTTATAATACAATTCAAACCCCTGCAATCCGCTATCGTATTTAAGGGAGAGGGGGTACAAGTTTTTTTAGGGTCCGTGTCACAACAAGTGTGTTGGTCAATGTTTCACTCATGCTTCATCACAAAACTGCTAAAGATTCAAATGAATGGCGAATCGTTTAAATGACTCTGAGTCAGCTCTTTTTTTTTGAGAGAGAGGCAAAAAATGCAAAATAATTCACAATGCAATCCTATCCCACTACCATGTTTTTGGGAGAAGGGGGTACACGTTTTTTTAGGGTCTGTATTTACAAGTGTGCCTGTCAATGTTTCGCTCAAACGTCACAACTAAACGTCTAAAGATTCAAAATAATGGTGAATCAGTTAAATGATTCTGAGTCCATTCTTTTATTTGACAATAGCTTTAGATTTTAGCCTCAGCTGGATGCTTTCATTCACTTAGAGCTTTGTTACACACTGTTGGAAGGTAATCTTCAAAACCCCATAATAGGGTTTGTCTTAAAACTTAAATGAAATGGATGATTTAGACTAAAAAAAACAACAGAAATCTTTCTTGGATAAGTGGATTAAGGACAACTAAGCAATTTTCTGCAATTACCTTGCTTGAAATAGATACATTTAAAAGCACTTTTCAGAATTGCCGCAATTGCCAAACCATTGGACAAAGCAACAACAGTCATTTAGAAAATAGCCATTTCTACTATATAATCTAATCTGAATCCTGCGGTACAAATGACACGCTTCCGGCACTTAGAAATGTGGCTGGCACCTTTCGATTGTTCATTTCTTAAAGAGAATTCATAATAATTCTTAATAGTCACAATATATTTTGAAATCATAAATGCTTAGGACCCAAATTACATCATAAAAGTCATGTTAAAGTAGTTGATGATGCTCAAAATAAGCACTAAGCAGCATAAACATCAGATTTGTCTTTCTTTTCTGCTATGGATGTGGGATGTTTTGTCTTCATCAAATGAATGCGCAGAACGTCGACAGAAATGACACTTCTATTTCTCACGTTAAATCGCAGCAGGCAGGATGAGTACGATAATAAAGCTACTGCTCATCTGTTTCTCCTTATAAAGCTGAATGTTTTATAGATGTCAGAATCTGGCGTCGTGCTTTCAGTAAACTAGTTAAAAGAACATTAGACTTCTCTGTTCTTTTGGTACAAACATGCGAATTAAAGCAATACATCCAATGCTACAAATTAGAAAGTGGCGGCGTTTCCCAGAGACTAAGACATTAGTTGCTTTTATTGCTTTTATATCTGTCGTCAAGGGAGATGTATTGTTAAAGATGTGATTTCACTTTGTTTTCACTGATTTATCATAGCAAGGGAAGCACATGAGAAAGGCTGGAAGTGGCTAATAAAGCACTGATAAATGCAGGTCGTAAAGTTTCATCTGTAATCATTTTTTTGAGTTTCTTGAGTAACAGACAGTAACAGAGTTGACAATAACAAAGTTGACAATAACAGAGTTGATAGTAACAGAGGTGACAATAACGAGGTGACAATAACAGAGTTGATGATAACATAGTTGACAGTAACAAAGTTGACAGTGACAGACACAAACAGAGTTGGCAGTAACGGAATTGACAGTAACAGAGGTGACAATAACAGAGTTGACAGCGACAGAGTTGACAGTAGCAGACAGTAAAGGAGTTGACAGTAATAGAAGTGACAATAAAAGAGTTGACAGTAACATGGTTGACAGTAACAGACAGTAACAGACTTGAGAGTAACAGACAGCAACAGACAGTAACATAGTTGACAATAACAGAGTTCACAGCAACAGATTTGACAGTAACAGACAGCAACAAAGTTGACAGCAACAGAGTTGACAATAATAGAGTTGACAGTAACAGAGTTGACAATAA
>CAIGQW010053650.1:6818967-6838954 GCA_903798125.1 Danio choprae | reverse complement strand
GTAATTTTTCACAGAGCAATGACATTTTCACACTATTTTCTATTATACTTTTTCTTTCAGTTTCGCTAGAATTTAAAAAATATATATTTGTAGTTTTTTTATGAAAATTATAATAAATTATATATAAATAAATAAATAAATATATATAATAACTAGTAAAATATTATGTACTGTCATAACTGCAATGGATTCAGTTATTAGAAAGACATTACTACAACTACTATATATAAAAATATGTTGAAAAAAAACAGCATTGACATACTTCAAACCATCAACTAATACTTCACTCCATCTTTTGATATGGAGTGATTTACAATATAAATATAATAATATATTTATAATGTTATAATATTTATAATTATATACAATATAATATAATCTCTCTCTCTCTCTCTCTCTCTCTCTCTCTCTCTCTAGCACAATTCTCTGAGCACTAACAGTTCCTTTGTGTAATTAGCACTTGTGTGTATTGCCTCTTCTTGTTGGACCACTGAATGCCTCCTCAGTTTTAAGTCACTTTGGACAAAAGCGTTTGCTAAATGACTACATGTAAAATGTAATCTCAGAGGAGGGCTAATAATTTTCCCATTAACTGTATAATAAGAGAATGTAGCATGTCGTACCCCTTCTGTGGGCAGATGACCGAAGGACGGCACGTTGAAGAGGTTCTGGATGAGGTCTGGTGAACAGGCCTGTCCCAGCCAGAGGAACATAGAGAGGCCGTTTTCCAGCAGGAACATCCCGGATTCACTGAGTCTGTCCTCGGAGCAGCGCAGCGCAGCCGGCAGAGACTCGCTTGACACATCCATATTGTGCTGAGACACAGAGCAAACATATAGCATGATTTCAGCAGGTCGTGATCCTACATTTCGGACTTTATGAGTAAAATTTGCAAACAGCTTACACCAGTGCAAACCTTCTTTTGGCATTACAAAATTGCTGGTTGTCAGGATTTTTTAAATGCATGTAGTGGAGCATGCATTAGCACTGAAAAACTTGTGGACATAGTGATTTTTATGCACTGATCTATATAGAATGACTGGATTGCTTGTTGCGTTCTAAACTGCCGAGAGACAGAAGCCACAGGAAGTGTTTGGTCCGCCATCTTACTGTGCCCTACCGACAGAGAGCTCTGCGCTACGGGGTTCAGTCACTCCACTTAAATATGTGTAAATAAAAACTTGATTTGACATTTTTGGTGTACAACATCTATATATATATATTAATAGTTAAAGAAAACGATTAATATATAATGAGTGAACGATCGGTGTCTGAACAAAAAGTTACCGTATAAGCGGTCTCCTCCAATGATGATATTAACCTCTGATAACAGCTGCTTTCTGTTTAAAGGGGCATCGCAAATAAAATAATCTATTACTGCCAACTGCTGTTAACCAAAAACGTGATATTTTCGTTTTGCTTGATCCTCTTCTCCATACTAAGCTTCTTTATTGATAGCAGAAAAGATTCCTGATCCAAAATAAATAATTATTTCATGTTTAGGACATTCGTGTAGATAGAAGAGTACACATGGAGGTTTCAAATCCAAGCGAGTGTCTTGTTGGGTGATGTTTTCTCATTAAAATCATACGATTTCCTATTAATTCCATAGAACGCCTGTGCATAGTAGGGCTTACCAATATGGCGGCACGGTGGCTTCACTTTTTATGACGTCATGAGCAATCCAGTTCTCTATTCTAGATCAGTGGTGTTATGAGCATCGCTTTCAGACACATTTTAATTCAGCATTTATGAAAGAAGAGCTTTCAAATGAATCCTGCAAGGTGATTTACAGTACTAAGGTTTGCAGTTTCCCAAAATAACAAAAATATGTACTGATATTTTATTTATATTGTCTATATTCATTTTGAAAAGCCGGTTAAAAAAACATACAAAAATATCCCTTTTAAATATTTGTTATATACTTTTTATCGGGGTTGTATGAACATGAAAATGTAAGAAAAATCCAATGTAATCTTTTCATATATTTTTTTATAAAAAGATATTATTGCAATATTATTATTTTAAGACATTTTTATGAGATGTGTGAATGTTAAAGGAACATTCCATAGTATCATTTTGAAAACATCACAAGAAAGATCAAAGTTTTTGCTTTCTCCACAATAAAGAAAAAAAAAACAGTTTAAAGATTTGTTTTAATTAGGTGAACATTAGAGTAACGTTATATTCTGTCATTATAATAACATCATGTAATAATAAATGTAACTTTAAGCATTCAAAATGCCCAGTTTTTAAAAAATTGTTTGGTTAAATGACAATTTTATGAATATGCCATTCTAACATTCATTCATTTTCATTTCGGCTTAGTCCCTTTATTAATCTGGGGTCGCCACAGCGGAATGAACCGCCAACTTATCCAGCATATGTTTTTTACATAGCGGATGCCCTTCCAGCTGCAACCCATCACTGGGAAACATCCATTCACGCCATTCTAACATTTGAAAACATTCTTAGGACGTTACATTGAAATGTCCTTTCGACATTTAAAACACCCACTATTTTAATAATATAGTGGATTTTTTCCATTAGTGGAACATTACAATATCAATTTAAAAACATAATGAGAATGCTACATATGAATGTTTTACTCGTTTATGTGAACATTAGAGGAGCATCCCATTAAAACAAACAGTATTTATGAATTGTTGTGATATTCAGTATTCAGATATTCTTTTTTTTAGATTTGTTATACTGCAATAAGAATTTTCTTCTCAACATAATAAGGTAAGTCAAATGCTAATAATGTTAAAAATAATGTGTAAATGTTATCACATTCATGCAAAAAATATCTAATGTAAACATAATGCACTATTTAGTGCAGCATTTGATTTAAGAACTTCACAAGGCTTTAAAGGTCGCGTGAAGTGCTTTGAAATGTGCATTTTGTATTTGATGTTTGACGTGATCTCAACTGACAAATGAAGAGAGGCCGGGACATAGAGTAGCTCCACCAATAGCGTTTTGTTTTTAATCCCAGCTCTGCCAGTGAGAGTGGTTGAGATCAAACGCAAAGCACACGAGAAGCATCTTGAAGGGGGCGGGGCATTGTCAGATACTAGAAAGCATTTGATTGGTCAGAAGATTTGATGAGGAAACTGAAATATGACGTAACGTGAAAAAATATCGTTGATCCATTCAGGTGGAAGTGACAAACTGCAAGCTTTAGATGTTTATATCAGTTTTAGATTTTCTAAACGCAAATTTTGGACACTTGCAAATCTTGCCAAAGTTATGTGATGTAAATTGATATTTCAAACTGACATGCTACAGAAAAATATAGAAATAACCGACTTTAAACCTTTTTTTTGCTGAAAATACTAGTGACCTAGTGAGACTTTTGCACAGCACTGTATATACAGAAAAAATGGATGTATAAATGGACAGATAGTACAAGAGTCTCACCAGTGAGATGAGGCGCGGGTACAGCAGGACCTGTGTTTCCTCCACTCCCATAGCATTGACCATTAATCTGTGAAAGGCCCTGTCGTCTGTGGAGAGCTCAGTGCTGCCCACCAGAGCCGGAGTCTTCAGCAGACTGTTCATGTAGACCGGAAACACCTTCATGGCATCAGGCAGGATCAGCTGTACGGGAACAGAATTTAATAATTCAATAAAAAAAACCTTCAAACAACTCAATAGCGGTCAGTAAAGAGACATGTCTATTTATGTCATATTGTTGCAAATTTATTAAAAATAAAAAACCTGAAAAATCACATGTACATCAGTATTCACAGCCTTTACCATGAAGCTCTAAATTGAGCTCAGGTACATTCTGTTTCCACTGATCATTCTTGAGATGTTTCAGCAGCTTAATTGGAGTTCACCTGTGGTAAATTCAGTTGATTGGACATGATTTGAAAAGGTCCCAGGGTTGACAGTGCATGCCAAAGCACAAACCAAGCATGAAGACAAAGGAATTGATTGTCTCAGGATTGTCTCGAGGCACAAGGCTGGGGAAGGTTACAGAAAAGTTTCTGCTGCTTTGAAAGTTCCAATGAGCACAGTGGCCTCCATCATCTGTAAGTGGAAGATGTTTGGAACCACCAGGACTCTTCCTAGAGCTGGCCGACAATCTAAGCTGAGTGATCGGGGGTGAAGGGGCTTAGTCAGAGAGGTGATCAATAACCCGATGGTCACTCTGTCTGAGCTCCAGCGTTATTCTGTGGAGAGAGGAGAACCTTACAGAAGGACAACCATCTGTGTAGCAATCCACCAATCAGGCCTGTATGGTAGAGTGGCCAGACGGAAGCCACTCCCCGCCTGGAATTTGCCAAAAGGCATCTGAAGGCCTCTCAGACCATATGAAACAAAATTCTCTGGTCTGATGAGACTAAAATGGAACTCTTTGGAGTGAATGCCAGGCGTTACGTTTAGAGAAAACCAGGCACTGCTCATCACCAGGCTAATACCATCTCTACAGTGAAGCATGGTGGTGGGGATGTTTTTCAGCAGCAGGAACTGGAAGACTAGTCAAGATAGAGGGAAAGATGAATGCAGCAATGTACAGAGACATCCTGAATGAAAACCTGCTTCAGAGTGCTCTTGACGTCAGACTGGGGCCACAGTTCATCTTCCAGCAGGACAATGACCCAAAGCACACCACCAAAATATCAATGGAGTGGCTTCACAACAACTCGGTGAATGTTTTTGAGTGGCCCAGCCAGAGCCCAGACCTAAATCCTATTGAACATCTCTGGAGAGATCTGAAAATGGCTGTACACCGTCGCTTCCCATCCAACCTGATAGAGCTTGAGAGGTACTGCAAAGAGGAATGGGCAAAATTTCCCAAAGACAGGTGTGCCAAGCTTGTGGCATCATATTCAAAAAGACTTAAGGCTATAATTGCTGCTAAAGGTGCATCAACAAAGTATTGAGCAAAGGCTGTGAATACTGATGTACATGTGATTTTTTTTATTTATAAATATGCAACAATTAAAAAAAATATGTTTTCACATTGTCATTATGGGGGATTGTGTGTAGAATGTTAAGGAAATAAATGAATTTAATCCATTTTGGAATAAGGCTGTAACATAAAAAAATGTGGAAAAAGTGAAGCGCTATGAAAACTTTCTGAATGCACTGTATATACTGTAAACAAACTGAAGCAATCTAAATAAGTATAAAAATAAATGCTACGGTACAATTCTACTGAGTTTGTGCATACTGTGTGTGTGTGCAGTATTAATGAAGTTCATTTATGTATATTAATGCATTCATGCTTTCATAAGGGTGTGAAAGCAATAGTTCACCCCAAAATTACAATTCTGTCATCATTTATTCTCCCTTCACTTCTTCTAAACCTTTATGAGTTTCTTTCTTCTGTTGAACACAAAAGAAGATATTTCTTCTATATTGAAGAATGCTGGAAACCTGTCACCACTGACTTTCATAGTATTTGTTGGTCCTACAATGGAAGTCAATGATTACAGGTTTACAACATTCTTCAAAACAGCTTCTTTTGTGTTAAACAGAAGAAAGAAACTCAAAGGTTTAGAAAATCTACATGTGTGTTCAACAGAATAAAATAAACAAATTGTTTGGTGAACTATCTCTTTAAATAGATGTGAACATGAGGTGAGAAGTGTGTAAAGTGACCTGGCTGACTGCTGATGGACTGGCGCAGTTTTTCCTGTAACAGGCCAGCATGTGAGCCGTCTGGTTGACAAGGATTTCTCTCACCGTCTTCATTGGCTGGTTGAGCATCGCCCGATAAGCTGCAGGACAGAAACATACACCACAGTCACTGACTTATTTATTCAATAATAAACTATAAACCATGACTGCATGATGTGTGTTAAATGTATTGCTGTCTTAAAACCTGCTCTAAACATGTGTTGTTCCACTATAAAACCATAAGAATCATTTGAAAGATATCTCTAAAATATTTGACATACGATATTCTGTATAAAAATGGGGGAGAAAAAAATCATATACCTTTCTTCAGAAGGAAAACATAGTAGTAGTAGTAGTAATAATAGTAATAATAATAATAATAATAATAGTAATAAAAAAGTGATGATGATGATGATAATAATAATAATAATAATAATAATAATAATAATAATGATGATAATAGTAATAATAATAGTGATGATGATAATAGTAATAATAATAATAGTGATGATGATAATAGTAATAATAGTGATGATGATAATAATAACGATAATAATAATAACAATTGTGATGATAATAATAATAGTGATGATGATGATGATAATAATAATAGTGATGATGATGATGATAATAATAATAGTGATGATAATAATAATAATAATGATCATAATAATAGTGATCATAATAATAATAGTGATGATGATGATAATAATAATAATATTATTAATAATAATAAATAAATAAAGCATTTCCAGAGAGCATGAATACATTTTATGTAATTATGTATACACAGAAAAAAATTGCAAATAAAAAAAAAAAAACAGTTTCTGCACTGAATGGTTAAGTTCTCAAAAATGTAAATAAAATAAAATAAAAAATACAATAAAAAAACATACAATGAATACATTTGTAAATAAAAAATGTAATAAAAACTAAATAAAACAAATAAAATAATAAAAAAGTATACCCAGTTTAAATTTTTTTATTTTAATACTATATTAATAATATAAAATATTAAAATTAATTAATATAAATTGTAATATATTTTGAAATTAGCATTGTTACAAAAAATGATTATAAACTGTATGCTGTTCTCATGTACATTCTTGCAAGATTTGCGAAAAGTGTTGTTCTAACCTGATTTGGCGAAGAAGTTGATGAGAGCGTCAGTCTCACAGCTCTTGTAGAGCTCAGACAGCTGAGAGCTGCAGTTCAGACTCAGGTTGTGGATTCGCAGACGTCTCTGTCCACCGATAGTGGTGTAGAGCAAAGCACACTGGGACACAAGACCAAACAAAAGAATTTACTGTATGTTAGGGAAGCAACAAAATACAATCTCTGAACCAAAACCAAAAATTCTGGATGCACTTGGCCAAAAATGAAGCTGAAAATGTTTTTGAATAATTATTTACTATTTTAATAAATACTATAAAGTAATATTGTAAGACTTATTAAAATGTAACAATTACACTGGTTATTTTATTGGCTTGTGTTTTTTTCTCAAATTTTGATTGACAGATCATTTTTATTGATGAGTCGAGAGGTGTCCTTTTACCAGCGTTGCCATGACAACACAGTATCGCTGTTGCAAGCAGCAGGAACTAATATACAACACAGAAATGTCCTGTCTGTGCGCTATTTGAATGGACTTTTTTCTTTCCTTTTTTTTGCTGAGCATGTGCAGTTCATGCATAGATATACTATGAGTACATGAGTGGAACATTGAGCTATTTTTAATTTTGACTGTGGAGCACTTGCTAAAAATATCGCGGCGCAAGCCATTGAAATGAATGGGTGTGAAAGCTTGAATTATTACAGTAAAACCAACATCATTATTACTGTTTACCATATTACTATTTGTACAAGTGCTGAGGAAAAGCTGAAATTCAAATATTTGTCAGCCAATCACAACAGACTGATTTGTGATCTGACCGAGCAGAGTAGACTAGTCTCTTAAGAGGGAGTGGTCTAAAGATACCGGATGCTTAAACCAACCATTTCCGACAATGTAAGAAATAGGCTTGTCATGATACTGGAATTCGGTACCAATCGATACTGAAATTTTAAAAATGTCCATTTCCCGCTAACATTTGAGCGCGTTCTGATTAGCCAGTGTGTTCACGTGCTCAACAGAAATGACTGTGATTGGCCGTGAAGCTCATCAGGTCACCGAACTCACCGCTGTTTACTGAGTGTAACTACAGATACAGGGACACTGGAGCATTGTGTGAACACAATGGCAAATCAGTGGTGTTTAAGAACGAGCTCAACAGCGCTCAAATGTTAGCGGGAAATGGACGTTTTTAAAATTTCAGTATCGATTGATACCGAATTCCATTATCGTGACAACACTAGTAAGAAGAGAGCTGAAGCAGAAAAATCAATTCAAGTGTTTTTGGAGGTTTGTATTCCTTGCGTTGTCATTTATCACAAAGCTCCATGTGATAAGTAAAAGACTGACCTGCATTACCGCTCCAGACTCCTCACTGAGTGTGTCGTCATGTTTAAACTCTACTGTCACAGCCTTATCACAGTCCACCGCTGCCATCTCCACGTCTGTAGTGTTGTTCATGTACACGGCACCGAAGAAATCTGTCGCCCTGAAGCCTTCAATGGTGAGCATGATACAAACGTTAGAACAAGGACAGTAAGGGTTTTAGTCAACTTTATTGTAATGTACATTTCTTGCTATTTATAAACCATTAGCAATGACATTTGCCTCAATAAAACTCCTAGTTTGCTGCTAATAGTTATTTAAGTGCATCTATTATGCTGCTTTTTACAAGGTCTAAAACAAGTCTCTGATGTCCCTAGAGTGTGTATGTGAAGTTTCAGGTCACATTTTCACACAAATAATGTTTTATAACTCTTTGAAACTGACCCAATTAGGATTTTAATTGTGTCATTTTGGTTACTGTCGCTTTAAATTAAATTGAGATTGTGCTTTTTTTTAAAGGCGGCGGGGCCACAAATGCCTGTGTGTCAGCATAGTGGCAGATTCATAAACCTTGCATCTTATGCTAATGAGGGAGAGATGGTCACTAATGGAGGTGGGGGGGTCTTTCCCCCTCTGATGACACGTACAAAGGGAGAATGTCAATAAAGTGTTTCTGCAGACTGTTTTTATGAAGTGTGATTATAAAAAACTTAAATTAATAAAATGTTACCATTAGAAGCTGGTTATAACCATAGACTGTTGCCACACAACTGTGTTTAAACCCCTTCTAAAAGTGATTGTTTGCATAATAGATCCACTTTAAGGTAGTAGTTTAGGTATTGAGTAGGATTAGGATTGAGCAGATCATGCAATTTATGTACATTATAAGTACTAATAAACAGCCAAGATCTTAATAATAGGAAGGTAAAAACCCACTTGTTAATAGTGAAAATTGGAACATAAAAACTAAAGTGTAATGTTTTTTTTTTGTCTCAAAAGCTCACCAAGGCTGCATTTATCCCATCTAGAAAACAGTAAAATTAAGTCATATTGTGAAATATTGTTTAAATTGTTTCTGTTTTCTATTTGGGTGCATTTTTTAAAGTGTTGACAATTACTTATTAGCAGTTTTCACACGATCCTTTAGAAATCATTACAATATGCTGATTTGCTGTTCAAAAATTATATATAATTTTGATCACTGCTGAAATCTGCAGAATAATTTTGGGCAAGATTATGCAGATATGTTTTTCACAATTCAGTTTTTAGAAAAAGCTGAATGCAAATGCAGCATTTGTAAAAAAAAAAAACAATAATTTAAATGACAAATTATAATAAAAATTTGTTAATAAATGAAGAAAATTATAAAAGATAAAATAAAACCCAGAAATATAAAAAATAACAGTTAAAGGTACAGTAGGTGATTGTCTTCAGAAAGGTTGAAAGCCTCTTTACATTCCAATAGTACTGATTAAAGTAAATGATCTAAATGTATTTATATGTATTTTTAATATTCTGGGTAAGGCATAAAACTAAAAAAATGTTCATCCAATTAAATATTGTCGGCCGATAATTCCTATAATTATGATAAGTAGCCCAAACTGTCTGTCAACAAATGTAGATTTGTACAACTGCACATCTGTTCATGCAAATCCGCCGTTCATGCGCCGCGCGTTCATGTGCATCACTGAATCAATATTGGAGTTAGTTTTGCACGCTGGAGGAAGGACGACACCATGGCTGAAGTGTTTCTTTTAGACAGGTAATGTTATGTATTAAAACTCTTTTAGTCACGCAATGCTGATGTAGATTGTGTTGTGTTATGAATGGGTTATATGCACAGTAGTGTTGTTCAGCCACTGAAATCTTCCGGTGGATTGATTCAGTTTCATAAGGGATCTTTTACAGCATCGATAATGTAGATTTTTATTTAGTTTAACAACAAAACATAAGTAAACAGCGCTATTACACCTAGCCTGCTTTACTGAGGTGAAGTTGGTTTTATATTCACATTGGTTCATTTTTGAACAATGACAACCTGTGACACTCTCCCTATATTGTTTATCCTGCTACTCTGAATATTCGGTCTGAAACAGCATGTAAGTGCGGCTTAATAATAAGTGTAATTCCTACAGTTTTTCGTTGGGAATTGTAGCATTATAAAGTACTGTAAAGTTTTTGAACTGGTGAATCACATGAACGTGTGGTTGTCTGCTGTCATCTTTAAGGTGCACGTTCGTGTATCAGGAGGCGTGGCTTTGGACGGCAAGGGAGGAACTGTGTCTCAAAGATATTATGCTAACCGGTTAGCATTTTGGCAGATCACATACTGCACCTTTAATTTAAGACAATTAATGCTGTAATATGTTTGATCATCAACATGCCTATAAGTAATAGCATTTCTGTATCCTAAGTCCATTATTTTCAGTAAAAAATAAATAAATAAAAACATTTACACTAGTCCTAATTTACTTGCATCACAATTTTCCAAACCTGTCCGACTAAACTTCTGCTGTTTTCAGAAATATCCTTTTTCGTTTGTTTTGTGTCTATGCAATGCCAATGGTGACCTAATTTTGATATTTTAATGGATGCTTGCTCAATAAAAGTATCAATTTCTGTTGATTAAAAAAACAAGAACTATTACCTGTGCCAGTACGCACACGCATGATGGCATCGAATCCAATAGATTTCTCCACGTCTCTCCTGAGGTCACTGAGAAAATGCTGGCCATTAGCCTCAACCTGAAAATAGGTTTGACCACAAGAGGGCAGTAATTAAAAACAATTGACCTCAGCATCTGTTTGAGTCTATTCCAGGCTTTTGTGTTTCAACAAGTGTACCTGGAAGTTGCTGTACTTGTAGATTGAGCCGCCAGTGTGTGAGGGCACGTCCCCCATGGTGGCGATATCCAGATATTGATTGGGGAACAGGAAGAGGTCGACACAACATCCCTGAGCCACACAGTCTTTGGTGAGCTGCTCATACACACCCCGCTGAGGTTGGAACAGAGTCTGACACACAAACGCAAGCACACACATACACACGCGCAAAGACACACACAATTCCAGGGTTACTATAGTCAACTTTAACTTTAACTAACAAACAACCTTAATAAATTTTATTTATTTAGTTTAATTAGCAATTTAGTTAAATTTAAATTAATAATTAGTAACTTTTTTTTAAAAGCCTTTTAAAAAGAACATAAATTTACTAAAACAAACTAAAATTTAAATGAAAAAAAGAAAAGACAATATAATCTCAGTCATACTAACTATTATTTATTTTGTGATCAACTTTTTTTTTTTTTTTTTTCAGACATTGACAAAATAACATAGTTGAAACCTTAAAGTTACTGGTACCTTCACAGTCAGGTGGAATGGGAAAAAAGGGAAATATCATTAAATAAAGTAAATATTCACCTTCTCCTTTTCTGTCCCCACTAGTTTTCGGTCATCTCTGTTTTTCAGCTTTCCTGGAGCCTCTGCTGTTGGGATGGAGGAGTGGAAGATAAAGAGTTTGCCACTGCATTCAGCTGCCTGAAAAACACACAAAAATAATAAACAAACAAACAAACATACATACATACATGCATGCATACATACATACATACATTCATTGCTCAAACAAAATTAAGGAAACACTAAAATAACACATCCTAGACCTGAATGAATGACATACTCTTATTAAATACTTTGTTCTTTACATAGTTGAATGTGAAAATTTGTTAATCCACGGGGGTCTGGATTTGGAGTCTCATTCAAAATTGAAGTGGAAAAACACACTACAGGCTAATCCAACGTTAATATAAAATCCTTAAAACAAATCAAAATGAGGATCAGTAGTTTGTGTGGTCTCGACGTGCCTATATGACCTTCCTACAATGCCTGAGCATGCTCCTGATGAGATGGTGGATGGTCTCTTGAGGGATCTCCTCCCAGACTTAAAGTAAAGCATCCACCAACTCCTGGACAGTCTGTGGTGCAACGTGGCGTTGGTGGATGCAGCGAGACATGATGCCCCAGATGCGCTCAATTGGATTCAGTTCAGGGGAACGGGCAGGCCAGTTTGATTTCCCAGAAGTGTGATTGACTTGGAGTTACATTGTGTTCAAGTGTTCCCTTTATTGATTAAAAACAGCAACTGTGATAAACGCAGATAATATACATTTTTCTTGACAATTTTAAAAGTTCTTTATAATGCTATAAAATTACGTTTTACTTTAATATGCATTTTAAAACATCACGTTTTGACCTTTCGTCATGCTTTAAACAATTTTTTTTGTTATCTGTAACATATTTCTTCATTTTACATTTAAATGAATATACTGTATGTACTAAACTGCAGCATAATTACAGATAATTCATATTTTTAAAACATGGCATACACGTTTCAATAGAAAGCATATTTTAGCTGCTTGTCAGTACATTTAACCATGCAGTTCACTTTCCCCATGATCAAGTCAAGTCAATGAAATTAATTATGAAATTACAAAGTAAATGACGTTCAGTTTATTGCATTGAATATGAACTATAATACTTCTCATTCATTTTTAAATAAGTTAGTTAAGCATCTTTAAACTGTACATTCAGTGCATTTGTCTTATTTGTTCTGCAATTTGAAGTATACTGAAGTGTACTTGTTTTTCACTTGGGAGGTCTGTCTGCATGTCAAGTGCACTTGATTAAAATATCTGATAAAGTGCAATGACCAAAAAACCATAAGGTCACAGACTGAATGTGTCATTAAAAAGAGATGTTATGAAATCACCAGCACCGTCGCCAATAAAGACAAGCGCTAACATCGTTGGATTCAACCAACAGCCTAAGAAACAACTTCGTGTTTATCAAACAAAGCCTGCTTGCGGTAGTAAAGTGCACTTTTGCTAAACAATATAAAAACAAACCTGACGTATGAGGCAAAGTGTGCAAGTGCGTTGAGAAAGGGAGTGAACAAACAGACTGATGTAATAGACATTGTTTGGTAAATAGTGTAGCTTCTCGGCTTTGTTTTTTACCTTTAGTGCCTCCACTCCAGCTTGGATGACGGGTGCGAAAACAGTCTCGCTCTCGTTGGTGTCAGCAAACATGTCAGGGATCTGATCTAAAAGGCTGAAGAAAACAAAACACGAGCAAATTAACAACAAAAATAAGGAACTTCATATCGAAAATAATAATAACGAGCAAGTCTGGAAGTAACACATGGGAAGTAATTACTGTAATTCTTGTCTCTGCAAACTCTGAGAAATTATAATTTATTCATATATTTCCATGGCAACACTCTCAACACAAATAGATCCACTTGTGGCTTTTTGTAGTAGTGTATGCAAAATAGTTAATCGCTAATTTATGAATACTTCAATGCAATGTCACCTTCAATGTATGTATGCATCTGCAAATGATATACTGTTGACTTAAAGGGGTCATGATGTGAGAAATCTGCTTTCACTTGAGCTTTTGATATATAAGAGGTCATCGTGATATAAGAATATCTTGTAAGTTTCAGCAAGGAAATTGATCTCGTTACTGAAATAATGGCTTTTATTGACATTAAGCCAAGAAAAAAGCTAGATCCTGGAATGTAATAGGCAGGTTAAGCTCCGCCTCCAACAACACTTAGGAAGTAATTACTGTAATTCTCATCTCAGCAAACTCTGAGAAATTATTTATTATTCATATATTTCCAAGGCAACAATATCTACATGACATCAAAGGCTGATTCTGTAGCTCCATCCACTGGAAATGAATCTGTCATGTCAAGTGCATTTAATTCCTCTGATGACCTGGCGGGGGTGTCAAGAGCTAGTTAACTGCTATTTAATCACAGCAGTGGGCATTTACAGGTACATCCAGGCTGTCAGAGTGGACCGCCCATGAAATCCACTTGTTCTCTAAATCGGCATTAAAACCAGGGTAGAGAAAAGTTTTACTTGTACTCTTTTAATGCAAACAATTTGCATATACTTTTATCCAAAGTTGGGATGGAATTTAAGGGGATAGTTCACTCAAAAAATGAAAATATTGTTATTAATTACTCTAGCCGTTCTAATGCCCTGAGACCTTCACTCATTTTCAGATATTAAGATATTTTAGATGAAATCCTGGAGCTCTCTGATCCTCCAGATGAAGCTGAACATACTTGTTGATGACAGCGCGAGACTCCTGGAAGTTGACGAGGAAACCGTCGAGAAGAGGCACAAACATCTCAGCCGTGTCGGAGACCACCATCATCTGTGGCTGCGCCAGAGCGCTCTTCACGTTGTAGAAGTGCAGGATCTTATTATAGGTCACAAAACCAACCTTGATGGATGAACTCTCTGCTCCTTCCTCTCTGCAAGAGAAAAAAAATGATCAGCAAGACAAAAACATATATGTATATATGTACGAGTGCTGATATTGCAGAATATTGCACAGCTATCAGCCAATCAGATTCGAGAACCAGAGAGAACTGTATCATTCATTATATATATATATATGCATCTTGTTCACTTGTTAAAGCTCTTTTTTTAGATGAAAAAATAAATAAATAAATATGTTTACAGTAAACAGCTATTTACAAAGTAGCTTTACTATAAATACATACAGTATATAAATAAATGCATGTTAAATTTGATTTATTGTATGGTATTTCGTTTTATGTGAATATACTGTATACTATACTATCTTAATTTACTACAAAACAGATTTATTATAATAAATTACAACCTAAAAAGTCTAAAATACTTAATTCATATTTAGTCTTATTGCTTATTTCACGATTTAGTCAAGTTTAATTTAATGTACAAAAATAATACGTTTTTAAAATGATATAGACATACACCAAACACTAAAACAACAAAACCCACTTTTGAAATTAAAATGAAAACAAAAAAAAGCAATAAAACTGATAAAAATATATTAGTGTCCAGTATGTTCTCATTTAAATAGTAAGTATATGAATAACAGCTTTATGAATAACTACTATTATTTCATGTTTTAACAGTAATTAAGAGGAATCGAGAACAAAAGTAAAACTTATTTTACAGAAATGATTATTTTTTGTTGAACTCATTTTGTTAAACTCAAGTAACTAAAGTAATTGTTGAAAATTTAATGTTCAATGATTTCAATTTATTGTATAATTAATCATTAATTTCATGACCATCAAAATGGAGTCCAGAATTTAAAATACAAAATGTATTTCATAGAGCCCTATACACCCACTGGCCAGTTTATTAGGTACACCTTATTAGTACCGGGTTGGACCCCCTTTTTCCTTCAAAACTTTTGGTTCTGACCCCCCTTTTGCCTTTTGGTGATCCTGTGTGAATTGTAGCCTCAGTTTCCTGTTCTTAGCTGACAGGAGTGGCACCCGGTGGGGTCTTCTGCTGCTGTAGCCCATCCACCTCAAGGTTGGACGTGTTGTGTGTTCAGAGATGCTCTTCTGCATACCTCAGTTGTAATAAGTGGTTATTTGAGTTACTGTTGCCTTTCTATCAGCTGGAACCAGTCTGGCCATTCTCCTCTGACCTCTGGCATCAACAAGGCATTTGTGCCCACAGAACTGCCCCTCACTGGATGTTTTCCCTTTTTCGGGTCATTTTCTGTAAACCCTACAGATGGTTGTGCGTGAAAATCCCAGTAGATCAGCAGTTTCTGAAATACTCAGACCAGCCCGTCTGACACCAACAACCATGCCACGTTCAAAGTCACTTAAATCACCTTTCTTCCCCATTCTGATGCTCGGTTTGACCTGCAGCAGATCGTCTTGACCATGTTTAAATGCATTGAGTTGCTGCCATGTGATTGGCTGATTAGAAATTCGCGTTAACGAGCAGTTGGACAGGTGTACCTAATAAAGTGGCCGGTGAGTGTATTATTTATTTTATATTTATATTATTTTTAAGTTAAAAATTGCAATAGCGTTCATAAATGTTGTACCTTAAAGGGCCAGATACTATTTAGAGCTACTTGTAGATTTAGTATCAAAGAAGAAAAACCTGACTTTAACAATCGAGCTGATCCCAGGAGTCTGAAGAGACACTATTTCAAGCACACCATCAATTTAAAGAAAAATGTACATTTCATCCAGTAACAAACAGCAGAGCTTTGCATAGTAGCTGACAGCAGCCATCAAATACAAGCATTACACACTGACGTCTGCATCTGGGTTTTGTAGCTTTCTAACGCTACATTTACAAGACTGTAAAACATGGTTTGAATCACTCACAGTCCATATAAGCCAAATCTGTCATTAAACCAGAGACAAACACTCCAATGCAAATCCTATCAGTGCCGAACGGAGCACATCCAATGTGTTTTTCATTAGCGAGCAGGAACAGAGGAGAGAAATCAGATGTAATACCACAGGCTTATTTGGAGATAACTACTGGGGTGCTTTCAGAGTGAAGTCAGAGCACAAACAAACTCTTAGGAAAAGGCAGAAGAGAGAGAAAAAGAAATGCCTGCAATAAAGTCAAGCCAAAAATTATTCCGGCAACTTTTTTTGTGTGTGTTGTTTTTTTTTTTTACTAGTCCACAGATTTCTTCAACCCAGGCTCATTGTGGATACGTACCCAGGTCTACATTTCTGGGGACAGTAAAATATGTAACTGGAGGTACGTCTGCTTGCAGTATTTGTTTTTGCAAATCCACCAGAGGGCGCTGTGTATGCTTTTTGATGATCTCAAATTTCTCCCGTGCATCCTCTTCTCGCATAAATCCACCAGAGAGCGCTGTGTACGCTTTTATGATTAACTTAAATTTCTCTTGCGCATCCTCTTCTTGCATAAATCCACTAGAGGGCGCTGTGTACGCTTTTTTGATGATCTCAAATTTCTCTCACTCATCCTCTTCTCACGTAAATCCACCAGAGGGTGCAATATACACTTTAGCCGACCAGCCCAGCTTGCTGTCGACTAACTGACTGACTTGCTTTTGTTTAACCTGGTTTCTGGAACCGTTCTTCGCCAGACTCAAATACTTTCATCGTGGTCAACTCCTCTCCACGCCCCAAGTCCATCAGCGTATGCGGCGAGCCACTGGGCAAACTGGTAACACCAAAAAAAAAGCCGTCCACATGGAGGTAAGCGGTCTGCAGTAGCGCGAAAAGGAACAGAAGCCATCTGCGGCATCATACCGCCTCGTAGTGCTCGATTTACAGACGAAATGGAGCCAGATGTACCTACGGGTACATATTTTGTGGTCTCCAGAAATGTACAGGGGTACACATCCACAATGAGCCTGTGCTGGATTTCTTTATCCAATCATTCAGTCTATTTGTAAATGTGTGCAAATATATATTTATTCAGTTTTTATACTAATTTCAGTAATATCATTGACTAATAAGCAAATGTTTATATTATTTATTTACAATACAGTTTGCAAAATAATATTTTCTATCTTTTTATATTATATAAGTGACTTGCTTGGTGGATCTGATTAGATTTGCACTGTACACCTTAATATAAATAAAAATAAATCCAAATATTTTAATTAATTCTGTGCAGAAAAAGCTAAAGATTTTCACAGATTTTGTCTGGCCCTGGTAATACGTTACAAAATAACTAGTTGCAGCAATTAAATTAATTTAATTAAATACATGAATTAAATTAGAAATCTGTACTTGTAGTCCGCACATGTTCAGTTTTGGCCTCAAAAATACATTTAACATAATACACAAAAAAGTTCTTGGCCTATGGATTACCGACAAAAAAAAAAAAGACGATTTTGTCTGTAGAGCTACAAATAAAACTGTAATTAGATACATAAAACAGTTAATGTCATGAAAGTATGTCAGCTACTTTGTGGTCATTTGCTTTCTAAAGTAATAACAAACAGAATAAAAGATTTCTTACAAATATTTCTTTTTACTGTGGGTACCGTCTACCAGAAGGAAGCCTTTTTTCAGATACGTGATGAAGAGGGTGAGTGGAGTCCTGGACTATTTGTGATGCTTTTCTTCTAGTCTGGTTTGTTTGCAGTTTGTTTACAAAAATTATCAAATTTGAAAAGGTGTCTTTCATATATACTCAGGTTGATCTCTTATAATTGACTATTTGTACACTGTAAAAAACATCCTTAAATTAGCAGTTTTCTGTATTTTGTAATCCATGTTTTAAATTTTATATTAGTTTATTTATGCATTATGGGACCTGAATCTTTCTTCCAACAATTTTTTAATAGTCTAAAGTGGTATATTGTCTGGGTTGGTGTTGTATATTACACTTCAAAAACCTTGTAATAAACTGCACATTTACTGTTATTTTACAGACTTATTTCTCTTTATATATATTATTTCTTATGCATTATATTATTTCAAATGACTAAAATGTCAATAAGAGTCACTTTGTTAAACTGTAGAGTTGAATTTTCAACATCAAAAGTCGACAGAGCAGAGATCAACATCCTATAATTCAATTCACAACCGCAAATCAATGGAAAACACTTAATTAACATATTTTATACAGTGTACCACTGTTTTTAAATAATAAATGATTATTTACTGTATTTTACAAACTATAGAAATACCATGCTTGTTCACTATCAAGACATATTGCATAACCGAATATCCACATGTCTAGAAATTCCTCAGAGGTGAATAAAAGCTCACCTATGGGCTGGCCGTCACCCAAATGCATGTTATAATTGGAGCCATGTGCACCACCAAACTCTTAAACACTTGGAAAACATTGCAGGACTGGAGTTGTTCAACCTCCCGACTTCCTTCAGGCAGACATTTTCAAATGGTGAGATATTGGAATTGTGTTTTTATTTTTTTTTCCCTCCTCACTTGTTCTCCCGTTACCATATTTGGCAGGGCATCGGGGCTCTCTTTTTTTTCAGCTGGATTCGTTCACATTCCAGGCTGATATAGCGGAGATGAACCGGTGTTCGGTAGAAAGCAGATCCTCCCAGAAAACCCCCCCCCCAAAAAACACAGAGCTGGGCGTCAGCGTGTGGGATGAAAGTAGTTTTAAATATATCTAGAGTCAAACCTGGAGCTTTAAAGTTTGCACTGTCCAAACATTCAAATACTAAAGTGGTGATCTACTCCCTTTGCTAACTTTAAGTCCACTGGACAGGACAGAAACAGCAGATGAACATGCACAAATGATACTAATCTAGTGCTTGTTTGTTTGTTTTTTTGTTTGCTTTCTGCACAATTCTTGTTTTTGGTCATTTTTCTGGATTGCATTTAATTAAATACTAACAAATCAAAATGATGTCCAATTAATAAGTTCATTTCATTTTCATTTCGGTTTAGTCCCTTTATTAATCTGGGGTCGCCACAGCGGAATGAACCGCCAACTTATCCAGCATATGTTTTATGCAGCGGATGCCCTTCCAGCTGCAACCCATCTCTGGAAAACATTCATACACACCCATTCACACTCATACACCACGGACAATTTAGTCTACCCAATTCACCTATACCGCATGTCTTTGGACTTGTGGGGGAAACCAGAGCACCCGGAGGAAACCCACACCAACACAGGGAGAACATGCAAACAGAAACGCCAACTGACCCAGCCGAGGCTCGAACCAGCGACCTTCTTGCTGTGAGGTGAACGTGCTACCCACTGCGCCACTGTGAGGCCAAAATTCCTATTATGTACATTTTATTTATTTATTTATTTATTTAAGAAATTACGCGCTGACATGTTTATTTTATCTAAAGTTTTTATGTTTTTACATTTTTAAAACTTTTAATTATAATTATATTTAACAATTTAATCATATTTTAATAAATATTTAAAAGGATCTTTGATCTTGAAACAATATTTAAATATTTGTACATTTAAGAGTGTTTTTTTTAAGTGTTTTTTTATGCATTCAGTTTTTTTTATAAATAATTTAATCCAGATTTTAATATCAAAAATAGCAGCGCTTAAAATAATGCACACTAACACTTTAAATATCCTTTTGAAATGTAGCC
>CAIGQW010053650.1:6800988-6813967 GCA_903798125.1 Danio choprae | reverse complement strand
ATGAAATTAAAATGTTGTACATATTATTTTACTAGATATTTTTTAAGATACTAGTATTAAGCTTAAAGCGCCATTTAAAGGCTTAATTGGGTTAATTAGGCAAGTTAGGGTAATTAGGCAAGTCATTGAATAAGATATAAGATAAATATTGCTTAAGGGGGCTAATATTGACTATAAAATGTTTTCTAAATAATTAAGAACTGCTTTTATTCTAGCCAAAATAAAACAAATAAGACTTTCACCAGAAGAAAAAATATTATAGGAAATACTGTGAAAAATTCATTGCTCTGTTAAACATCATTTGAGAAATATTTGAAAAATAAAATTCACAGGAGGGCTAATCATTTTGACTTCAACTGTACTTCAGTTTCTCAAATCTTCTGAGCAATCAAATGCTATCTAGAGTTTAATAAGTCTTGCCCCCTTCAAGACGTTATTTCTGATGCCAATATTGATCATTTATTCAAATCAAAGCATGTTAAAACTAAGGAATCAGTATGATAAAAAGGTGTACATGTAAATTTGGCTAACGATAGAATAACACACTGGACTGAGTTTGTGCTTTTTACCTGTTAAAATCGCTTTCATGCTAAAACCGTGAGGAAAACTTACACGCTAAATTAAAAAAAGCATGAAAAGCATAATAGGATTGCTTTTAAATGTTGTGGATGCGGTTACCTTGCAATAATCCAAAGTGGCAGCAAACTCATACGAGCCCAAAGACAGTTCTGGTCTCTCGTATAGATCCATTCTTCTCCCCATATGGTCCAGATGCTGGAAATAATGCACTGGAACTAAAACAGAGGAAACACTTGTTTACAAACTATTTTAGTTAGCTATTGTTTGATTGCGTCCACACAAATAAATCTATACTCTATGTTGACAGGAAACACAGTTTACCCCAAGGGCATGAATAGAGGTGACATGTACCCAGACATATCCACTAATTACCAGTGATGGTAATAACGGCGCTTTAAATAAACGGCATTACTAATGGCAATACTTTTTTCACTAACAAGTAATCAAATTAATTACTGTTTTCCCCGTTACAACGCCGTTACCTTCACTGACAGTAAAATGCATGTTACTATTGAGAACACTGAAGCAGTTTACACGTGAGCAGCGTGAATACGATAATCAAGATAAAAAGATTATTGAGTTACATCATGTTCCCTTTCTAGCCATCTGCATTACTTCCTCCCCAAAACCCAAATTCACACTGAAATCTGTAAAATTTTATATTGTGACTTTGCATGGGGCGTGTTTGATTTATTCAAGTGTGTTAGGCTTATTTTATAAGTGAGAAAGAGAGCTTGTGATTGGGTAGGTGGGTGTTGCATTCTTAGGTCCCCATCAAATCTACGCCCTTGGTTTAGTCTCTGCAATACGCAAGACTGAAGTTCTGAAAAATCAGTAGTCTGAGGGCTGAGCTGACCTTCATTAACGCAGCTGCAGAAGCTGCAGTGGAAGCGTCGTCCTCCGTCAATAAACTGCATGTAGGGACACATGTAGGCCTTGCAACGGTTGCAGCGGATTGGTCCAGTCTCTCCATGATTTACAATGTACAGAGGAGCCTACAGAGAACAAGCAGAAGATGGAGAGCAAGAAAACAATACAAAGCCCTAATATCTTTACTGAAACATTTACAATACATTTAACATTTACAGTTTTCAAGATGTTTGTGTAGTTACACAAAAAATAACATTCAAAATCTTGGCATCAGCACAATTTATTTTCTTTCTTTCCATCCATCCATCCATCCATCCTATTTATCCTATTCATCTATCTAATCCATCCATCTATCGTATCCATTTATCGTCTATCTATTTTATTGATCCATCTTATCCATCCAATCCATCCATTCAATCGCTGAAAGCTCCATCTACCCAGAGATGGCAAAAGTACACACATCCTTTACTCAAGTAGAAGTACAGATACTCATGTTTAACATGACCCTCGTAAAAGTTGAAGTACCGACTGCACTTTCGTACTCAAGTAAAAGTAAAGAAGTACGACCTGAAACATGTACTTAAGTAAAAGTATTCATTACTGCTACCCGTTTTAGTTTCACAGTGGTAACTACACCGCACATCATGTATACATCTATACAAAATAACTTGCATTTCTAATTTTTTCAGCAGCAAATTAGCCAAGCAACATCAATCTACAATATTGTCCAACAACACTGCTCAAAAAGTTGCCCTGTGTATCATCACCTGGACACAAAACTTAACTATATGACCGTTAAAAACAACAGCTGCCATACTGGTTCATATCCTCTAAAGCACAGGTGTCAATTCCAGTTTCTGGAGGGCCGCAGCTCTGCACAGTTTAGTTCCAACTCTAATTAAACACGCTTGATCAAACTAATTGAGTCCTTCAGGTGTGTTTGAAACCTACAGGTAAGTGTGTTGGAGCAGGGTTGGAACTAAACTGTGCAGAGCTGCGGCCCTCCAGGAACTGGAATTGACACCTGTGCTCTAAAACATAATTCTGTAGGCTGCCTATATTTTTATAATTAATAAATGTCTTAAATTTAACAGTTAATTAAACAAATAATAAATCAAACTTAATAACTACAAATAATTTTTGAATTATGGTAAAGCTGCTTCATTTTCTGAAACAGCTCATATGATTACACTGTTTGTTTTCAGAGAATTGTGCATATTTTATTTAATGGATAAAGTCATTAATGCTGTTAATACATTTTTGCATCATCACGTGATAAATTCCTGATCCTTTGCATTATAATTTTATTCATAAATCACCCAGTGTAAATACTTTTGATGTTCTAAAATATTTATCTAACATTTAAATGAAGACTACAGTGTATGTAATATACATATTAAAACTATAAAACTGTATAAATTCTGTACTAGGAAATATGAACTCCACCAGACACCAAACACATGAAAACGAAAGTAACGAGCCCGTTTTAAAAATGTAAGGAGTAAAAGTAAAAGGTTGTCAGAAAAATAAATAGTGGAGTAAAGTACTGATACCAGAAAAATCTACTTAAGTACAGTAACAATTATTTGTACTTCGTTACTTCCCATCTCTGCATCCATCTATCTTTTTCATCTATCTATCTTTTCCATTCAATCGCTGAAAGCTCCATCTATCTATATTTTCCATCTATCTAATCCATCCATTCGTCTATTTTATTTATCCATCTATCCATCCATCCATCCATTTAATTATCGATCTATTTTATTTATCCATCCATCCATCTTATTCATCCTCTCATCCTATCCATCCATTTGCTGAAAGCTCTACCTTATCCATTTATCTAATCAATCCATCCATCCATCCATCCATCTATCTAGCTAGCTATCTATCTATCCATCTATCCTATAATATCCATCCATCTTATCCATCCAATCACTGAAAGCTCCATCTATCTATCTTATCCATCTATCTAATCCGTCCATCCATCCATCCGTTTATCCATTTATTTAAGGAGTGCATCCGTCCATTTTATTTATTTATCCATTCATTCATCTTATTCATCCTCTCATTCTATCTATCTATTTGCTGAAAGCTCTATCTATCTTATCCATCTATCTAATTAATCCATCTATCCATGCATCCATCCATCTATCTAATCCATCCATCTATCCTATCATATCATCCATCTTATCAATCCACCTTATCATCCATCCTATCCATCCATCCTATTCACCCATCCTATTCACCCATCCTATTCATCTTATCATCCATCCTATTCATCCATCCTATTCCTCCATCCTATTCATCTTATCATCCATCCTATTTATCCATCCTATTCATCTTATCCATCAATCAAAAGAAGTCACTTACAAGTATAAATGTGTCAAGTGACTGCCTTTTTGCTGTATTTTTATTTTAAAAAATGACGCCCTGTGAGTGCAAGTTATTTCTTTAAAAAATTAAATACATTTAAATACTTAAAAAGAAAGAATCCTGTCAATTGTAAACATTTGAGCTGTAGCTAATAAAACTTTGGTACCAAATTAGATTGAATTACATTTTTTTTTTATAAGTTGAAATCAGGCAATGCATTATGAATGCATTCATTTGTGACACAGATCCTACAAAAATGTCTTGCAATATGTCATAAAGTACAAAAAGTTTCCCTAACATCTTCCTTGGAGACTGAACTTAAGGTAATTAGTCTCCCAGGACAAAACTAACATTTCCTAAAAAGGCTCTGAAGCAAATTGATGAAGCGTAAGGCAATGAAAGATTCTAGAGCTAAACAAGTCATCAAAACCACTACGTTAAACTACTGACACGATAAACTGAGGGGGGGGACACATGAATTAGACCTTGAACATATGCTCATTGGAACTTTCAGAGCAGCAGAAACTTTTCTGTAACCTTCCCCAGCCTTGTGCCTAGAGACAATCCTGTCTCTGACGTCTACAGACAATTCCTTTGTCTTCATGCACCGTCAACCCTGGGACCTTATAAAGACAGGTGTATGCCTTTTCAAATCTTGTCCAATCAACTGAATTTACCACGTGAACTCCAATTAAGCTGCTGAAACATCTGGAGAATGTACCTGAGCTCTTGCAACAATTTCATTATGTCATTATGGGATATTGTGTGTAGAATTTTGAGGATATAAATGAATTTAATCCATTTTGGAATAAGGCTGTAACATAAAAAAATGTGGAAAAAGTGAAGCGCTATGAAAACTTTCCGGATGCACTGTATATTTAAATGCGTAACATACAAGCACCATTAGAACTTAGACATTTTTATTATTATTAGTAGTAGTAGTATTATTATATTACTATTACTATCATTACACAGCACTTTAATACTATTTCACAGACAACATATATAATAATTAAGCCTTAAATAAATGGGTCCAAAAGATATATAACTAAAGTAACTGAATTTAATGTAAGTTTAATTTATAATACATGTTCATTTAATTGTTATTATTACTTTTCTGGAAACATTAGAATAAGTTAAAGTACTTGAGTGTTTTCTTTTTAAGTATATTATTTCCATACATCACACTAAACTTTAAGAAAACATATAAATATATATTTTACAGAACTAATATTATGATCATGCTTTTACAATATGCAAAACTTATGCATTCACTCATGTTGTAACATTCCTCATTTGCAAAGCATATCTAAGAAATTAATCAATGTAAACATGATAAAAGAAAAAAACTAAATACGGAACTCTTTTAAAATCCCGCCTACCTCATTTTTGGGCACGGTGGCGAAGGGTTTGATAATGGCTGCCAAAGGCACTTTGCACTGCTTTGCAAGGTCAGCAGTGCAAGGGAATGAATATGTTGTGCATCGCATGAACCTCGGGCTGGCATTCCCTTAAAATGAATGTAAAAAATTTTATTAAGCAAACATGTACAACATTAAAAAGACACAGTTTTTTCCCCCCCAATTCTGTTTATCGAAAATAATATTATTTCAAAACACATTTCTAAACATAATAGTTTTAATAACTAATTTCTAATAACTGATTTCTTTTATCTTTGCCATGATGACAGCACATAATATTTGACTAGATATATTTTCAAGATACTAGTATTCAGCTTAAGGTGACATTTAAAGGCTGAACCAAGTTAATTAGGTTAAGTTAGGGTAATTAGGCAAGTCATTGTATAATGATAACATTCTGTAGACAACCAAAAAGGGCCAATGACAACCTTAAGGGGGGCTAATAATATTGACCTTAAAATTTTATTTTTTTTAATGAAAACTGCTTGTATTCTAGCCGAAATAAAACAAATAAGAATTTTTTTCTCCAGAAAAAGAAATATATACTGTAAAAAATTCCTTGCTCTGTTAAACATAATTTGGGAAATATTTAAGAAAGAAAAAGGAGGGCTAATAATTTTGACTTCAACTGTAAGCTAATATTAAGAGTATTAAGCTCACCTTGGTCCTGTACAGTGAAATTTGTGGTGACCAGAGGAGGCACCTGACCTCTGATGTTTGTGACGTACACCTGACCTCCTCTTTTAGCCTGGTCATCCTCAATCATTTGCGTCTGAAAGAAACAACTCATTGTTTCACTCTGAAGTGTGCATAAGTTCATGACATATTGTAAACCATAACGTGGCATTACCGTGCTTGGAATAGAATCCGGGTCCAGCTTCTTCTGAGGAGGGCCTGCCATTTGTGCTGGTCCTCCAGGAAAGCCTCCTGGGAAAGCACCTGTTTGTGGTCCTGCCATCTGTTGTCCTGCCATTTGTGCACCATACGGACCTGCAATCGGACTCCCTTTAGATCACAGGCAAAAATAATGGTTATTCATGATTGTGAGTATTTTGGGAGTAAAGGTGAAGTGTGTAATTTCTGCATTAACAAACAGTAGTGAAGACATTAAGCATTTGCAAACACAGACAATCCAGATCCAAACGATATACTGCCATATTAATATCGACTAATAAATGCGAATCTTTTTTTATATTATCGTTATCGGTCTGATGACAAAATTAGATTAGAAATGCATGAAACATCGGCGGCCATATCAATATCAGCTGATAAATGCTATTTTTAATATTAGCAATATCGGTGTGATAACAATATTAGTTTAGTGATGCATGATATATTGCCATATTAATATCGGCTAATAAATGCGCATTTTTTATTAGTTATCGTTATCGGTTTGATTACAAAATTACTTTAGGAGTGCATGAAATATCAACGGCCATATCAATATCAGCTGATAAATGCTATTTTTAATATTAGATTAAAAAAATTTATTTCGTTATCTTTCCAATAACAAAATTAGTTTAAGGATGCATGATATATTGACGGTTATTTTAATTCTATATCATATTCTAATTTGTGAGTAAAGATGCTAAAAATTCAGCTACCAGAAATGAAATGCATTTTAAAATACAATATAAACAAACAAAAAACCTGTTCTTTTAAATTGTTATAATATTTCACATTTTTTATGTTTAAATATATTTTGGATCAGTATGAAAAGTCCAGCATTGGTGATCATTTATTCATTCATTCATTTATTTTCCTTAGTTCCTTATTTATCAGGGGTCGCCACTATTCCAGCCTTCCAGCCGCAACCCAGTACTGGGCAACACACTCTCGCATTCACACACACATACACTATGGCCCGTTTAGTTCATCCAATTCACCTAAAGCGCATGTCTTTGGTCTGTGGGGGAAACGCCAACACGGGGAGAACATGCAAACCAGCATTGGTGATTATAAGGTTATATTTTCTTTTTCTTTATCATTATTATTATTATTATTATTATGTATTTGACTAGGAGAGTAAAAGGACTTCCAAGTTTTAAAAATAGGAAAAAGAAAAAAAAACTATATCAACATTAAAAAAATATATATAAGCTTTACTTTTAATTTAAATTAAATAACTTCCTTATCATTGGCACAAAAAAATGCTCAGTTTTTACCTGGTTGCTGTGAATATCCTTGTGGTCCAAGTGGCGGCTGGTGGACTCCTGGTCCAGGCAGGCCAGACATTCCCATTGATGGAGCTGGCATAGATCCCATTGTGGCCATTGGTTGAGGAGATCCTAGAGGAGATGGCTGCTGTCCTGGTAGAGAAAGCGGTGGATGTCCCATCACAGGTGGAGGTGGTGAAGTTTGAAAGTGTGGTGGTGCTGAGTTTGAGGGAGACTGCACAGGCCTTTGACCTAAAAATCAAGAAGCAAGGGCTTAAAATGGGTTGATTCACTTTAAAGGAATATAAAATGCCATCCAACTTAACCTACTCAGGGTTACCCAAGTCAAATATAAGACTTTTTAAGATGATTATGAATGAAATTTCAGACTTGGGGTCGTGTGCGAGTCAACTCTCCTCACATTGGTCAGAATTTCAGGGTTTTCAGAGTCCTGTGTCATGTGTCGTTGTAAAATAAAAATAAAATATAAGCAAAAAGGCGCGCTTTAATTTTGCTTTAATTATGCATTGTAGGCTTTACATTATAAAGAGAAATAGATAAACCCAGACTGCAGTTCGGTCAATTTTTCTAACAGATAAACAGCTCTCGTTAATAGTTCAACATGCTTTTACTTTCTTAGGCAAATCGATATGAAACATACATTTACTGATAGGAATGACATCCCACCCATAATTCTCTCTTCATATAGCCATATACGCCTATTACATAACCATAATACACTGTGATACAGCCTGGTTTGTTAGTCCATTGAATCGTATTGCTTTCTCACTATAATCGATCTGCTCTCAAATTCGTTTCAACCGAGCCGAGACCACCTCATTCAGGCGATCTCGGACCGATTGTTTTGGCGTGGACCTGAGCGTGATTGCGGGTTTCACATATGACCAAACAAACCATGCTAAGGAGGCAAACTCGCCAGGTACCGAGGTTAGGCCAGGTTAGGACAGAAGAAATTGTATTTACTTGCCCAAATTGATTATTTCTTAGTCACATCAAAACAAGCAACCCCTAATTGTATACATACACATTTTGAACATAACATATCTTTAAAAAGTATTTGACAACATTTTAAAAACCATCTTCAACTAAATGTACAACAGTCTGTTCAGGTCAGTGTCCTCACCATATATGTTCTATAAATACATTGAAAACTTTTAACAAATGTTACTGTAAGGAAGATATTAAACCATATTGGTAAATAGAGTAATAAATAGAGGGTTTTTTTAAGTTTAATTGAGTTGGATTGTTGGTGATTGGATGGGCGTTGGCACAATTTACATAGACACATAGGTAAATTAAGACTCTTTTAAAATGATTTAAGACCTATAACAATATTTCTGTGACTTTTAATGCCTAACTTTTTGCTGTTGAAATTGAAAATTTAAAACATTTTAAGACCTCGCGGACACCCTGCTTACCATATCCTGCAATATTCATGGAACTCATTTGATTGGTCAGCTGCTGAGTTGGAGGCGGGGCTTGTGCCATACTATGAAAAGCACTTGGAGGAGGCTGGCCATAAGGAGACATGGAAGGAGTTGAAGAAACTGGAGGAGGGAAACTGATGGGAGCACAAAAAACTTGTTAGACACAATATTGTAAAAGAACTTTCAACACTGCTTCATTATAGTGAATCCATTTTTACCTGTGTGGATGGGCACCGTTCTGCTGAATGTTAGTGCCATACTGGCTGGACACGGGTGGTGGAGGCATCCCAGAAGGAGAGGAGGCAGGAGGCTTGAGCACACCTGAAAATCAAAAATAAATTACAGGATATGCAACCATTGTATGAAAACAACAGATAATTAAGGCTTTGTGAAATTCACCATTTATGATTACATAAATAGCAAGTCATTCAATTTGCAAATAACAAACAAAAATACATGAGTGTATTTTATTTTATGTGTTTTGTCTGTTTGTTTGTCTGCTTGTTTGTTTGTTTGTTTGTTTGTTTGTTTGTGTGTTGATGTTTAGACTATCTAAAAATATTTAGACTACAATTGGATTTGGGGGAGAAAAAAAAAAAATCGGATTTGTGCCGTCAGTCTGAAGGAGGTTTAAAATAATTCACTGCTTGATAAAGTTAATTAGAAAACAGTTAGAATGATGCAATGACTTGATTAAAGTCATAAAAAGCCTAAACCAGACAAACTACAAGCAAAAAAAATTAAAAATAAAATAAAAATATATAAAAAATATATATATATAAAAATAAAAAAAAAATAAAAAAAATCACACTTGACAAAATATTTAGTAGTTATTATAATTATTTTATTATCAAAAGAAAAATATATAATGCAATTAATAAAATTTTTGTTTAAATTTTGGTTTTGGCTTAAAGTGATTATGAATAAGATTATGAAAGAATCTGGTTAAACTTCCCATCCTAATCATAATGATAATTAAATTAAATAAGCAGCCTTTCAAAAGTTTGAGAGCCTTGAGGTTTCCTTATGGGTTATTGTTCATCTGAGGCTTTGCTGAGAGTATATTATCGCTACAGTATATTATAAGGGCAAGATGAAACATGCAAGTAAACAAAACAACCAAAGCAGGTTTATTTTACCTGTCGGAGGGGCTGAATAACCCTGTGTTGGAGATCCATAGGCCCCATAATGAGACTGAGGTGGGGGGTTCCCGAAACCAGCAGCGTATCCCCCCATTCCAGCCTGGGCTTGGGAGTATGGAGGGGTGGCGACATAACCTTGCTGACTCATCTTACTGTTATACCTCTTTCATTCCAGTCTGGCACAAACAAAAGGTAACCTGGAATAAACGCAAGTATACATTGTATTATACATTGTAATGCACTGTAGTTTCAATTTCTACGTGGCGATATTTACTGCATTTTACAGGGATTTTAGCAGAACTTTTTAATTATTTCTTACTTCTACTTTTTATTTCATTTTACTCATCATTCTACTTTCATTTTTTATAAGTGGTTTTAGTTCTTACTTCTACTTACTTTTAATTTCCTAAATTATTTCTTACTTCTTTAGAAATAATTATTCAGAAATCTGGCTACAGTGTAATTTCTGCTTATATTAAATAGATACAATAATATATTTGTAATTCCATGAAGCTGTAATTAAGACATTTCCAAATATATTAACTTTAAATAAAGGTAACACATTATTTTACGATGAACTTCTCACTTATGTTACATGTACTTACTATAGTATTTACAGTTAATAATGCATATTAAGCATGCAACTAACCCTAAACCTAACCCCCATTCAAACCATATCCATAGTAGTAAAAAAACTGTAATTAATTAACATTACCCAGTATTAAATGAATAGTCAAACTGTTACAATGGTCACCTTAAAAATCAAGTGTAGCCTAAATTAAACATTGAATAATAGTACAGTTCAAATTATAACTCCATATCTGCTTTGCTGTGTTAGTAAAACATTCAAAAGAAGTGAATGAGAGTCAAAAGTAGTTTGTTGATAAAGGTAAGATAATGAAATCTTGTCTGCTGTTTAGAGTTTACCTGATATCATTAGCTCAACCCTAAGCACGTGTGATCAGAACTTTGTCACTAGACTAAGATAACAGCAGTTTTATGATAACACAATCAGACAAGTACACATACCGGTACAAATGTTAATGTCATTGTTTGACTATTGCTTTCAGTTTTTTAATTAATTAAATGCACAAGTTTGCATACAGTATACAGTAATGTACTGCCAAAGTAATGAAATGGTTAGCATTGTAATAACTGTACATCTGCAGTTTATGAGCTATTAAACTCTGTGTGTTACTTTAAAATATATAGCTTTAATAGTGGTTATGAATCTGTAAAAAAATGACAATTCATTTTCCTTCAGCTTAGTCTCTATTTCAGAGGTCGCCACAGCGGAATGAACCGGCAACTATTCCAGCATATGTTTTTATGCAGCGGATGCCCTTCCAGCTGCAACCCAGTACTGGGAAACACCCACACTCACATTGGCACACACTCATACACTACAGCTAATTTATTTTATTCAATTCACCTATAGCGCATGTTATTGAACTGTGGGGGAAACTGGAGCACCTGCAGGAAACCCACGCCAACACGGAGAGAACATGCAAACTCCACACAGAAATGCCAACTGGCCCAGCCGGGACTCGAACCAGCGACCTTTTTACTGTGAGGCGACAGTGCTAACCACTGAGCCACCATGCCACTCTACACTAACATTCTAAGTAATTGTAGGCCTGGCCCTGTAGTGTGCAAAGTTATCAAAAGAATAACTAATAAATGTACAATTAAAAACAAATAAATATTAAGCGATGTCCTCTGGATCAGTAAATTAAAAGAAATCTGAACACTAGTGCCCGGTCTCATAATACTGACTGTCACGAATGACCCCTTCTGAGATACCAAGTCAGTATTTCTTCTTAAAGGCCTTTAATACTTCTTGCATTTAAATTATAAACTTCACCACATAATATTTAGTACAGTAATGCCATAATAGAGATGCTTGAGTGATACACATGTGAGACAGCTGGCCTAAAATCAGCCTAAACTTATAGAACTACATAAATGTACAGAACTACATATGAAAGCATTAACTTTTAGACATTAACTATTTACTTTAACAATGTGGTTCATGCAGGGAATTTCCCATATATTAAAAGGACATTCTTGCTTTGTGTTCATTTTAAATAATTTTTGTTTCGAGAACATCATCAAATCAAATCACTTTTACTGTCACATCATCAGCAGCACGTCCACTATGATCTTTTTTTTTTATCATTTTACACTTGAAGCTGATTAACAAACATGTTGTTACTGTTTTTACATTATAATCACCAACACTGCCAGTAATTATAGGCCTATAGTTTGCAAAGTTATCAAAATAATAACTAATGAATGTAAAATTACAAAGAAAATTCCCCAAATAAATATTAAGCAATGTCCTTGATTATTACATTTTAAAAATCTGTTTGGTCATCGTCTAATAATGATTGTCATGACCCGGTTGAGATTTCAAGTCAGTATTTTTTTTCAAGAAGTCTTTAATATTTCTTGCATTTAAATTATATACTTCAACACACAATACTTAGTACAGTAATGCCATAATAGAGATGCTTGAGTGATACACATGCAAGACAGCTGGCCCATAACGGCATAAAAATAGCATAAACTTATAGAACTAGTTAAGTTATCAAAATAATAACTAATGAATGTAAAATTATAAACAAAACTACAAATAAATATTAAGCAATGTCCTCTGGATTATTAAATTTTAAAAAATCTAAACACTGTTTGGTCATCATCTAATAAGGACTGTCACGAATGACCCGTTTGAGATATCAAGTCAGTATTTCTTCAAGAGGCCTTTAATATTTCTTGCATTTAATTTATATACTTCAACACGCGATATTTAGTACAGTAATGCCATAATAGAGATGCTTGAGTGATACACATGTGAGACAGCTGGCCCAAAATGACCTAAAAACAACATAAACTTATAGAACTACATAAATAAAAGCATTAACTTTCAGACATTAACTATTATCATTAAAAAATGTGGTCCGTGCAGGGAATTTTCCATACATTAATAG
>CAIGQW010053650.1:6715898-6737169 GCA_903798125.1 Danio choprae | reverse complement strand
GCCAACACGGGGAGAACATTCAAACTCCACACAGAAACGCCAACTGACCCAGCCGAGGCTCGAACCAGCGACCTTCTTGCTGTGAGGCCAACGTGCTATCCACTGCGCCACCGTGAGGCCCATCGGTCTGTTATATTATCTGTTTAAATAATATGCATCACATTCTTTTCACAAGGTGCTGCTCATCCCACCTGATAAGCTACCCAGCAAGACAATAGCCTATTCTTTTTTCATTGTTTCGTCCAGTTTGCATCAGACAATCGTACTTATCTCAGCTGAAGTGCTGGCCCAGTTTTTAAATTTTTTATTTATTTATTTTTCTAAAATGCTGCACAGCTACACAGTTATAGCTCGCTAATGGGTGAAACACAGCCACCAAAATGAATAACCGCACAGTGTCTTTTTTTTTCACTTTATTAATTCAATGCCGGGGTGACAAGGTGGCTCAGTGGTTAGCACTGTCGCCTCACAGCAAGAAGCCCGCTAGTTCGAGTCCTGGCTGGGTCAGTTGGCATTTCTGTGTGGAGTTTGCATGTTCACCCTGTGTTGGCGTGGGTTTCCTCCAGGTGCTCCGGTTTCCCCCACAGTCCAAAGACATGCACTATAGGTAAATTGAATAAACTAAATTGGCCGTAGCGTATGTGTGTGAATGAGTGTGTATGGGTGTTTCCCAGTATGGGGTTGCAGCTGAAAGGGCATCCGCTGTGTAAAACATATGCTGGATAAGTTCATTCCGCTGTAGCGACCCCTGATGAATAAAGAGACTAAAGTGAATGAATGAATAAATCAATGCCACAAGAACAAGAGGTATTACACATTCAAATAGTTTTCTGACATTCATTCATTTTCTTTTCAGCTTAGTCCCTTTATCAATCTGGGGTCGCCACAGTGGAATGAACCGCCTAGTTTTCTGACAGAGAAAATATTAAAAACTAGACATTTACAGGAATTTAAATGTTTTCAGAGCATTACATGGTTTCACTGCTTGTTTTGTTTTGTGATTGTTCTAAGCGACTTACATATAATTTGAAGTCATTTATAAAATGGGAAATGTTTAATTTACACTGAGCCCACTTTTTCTTATGTAAATTGTATTTTCCGGATAACATAAACAAATTAAAAATGTCGTCCTTTACGATTCAAGTTCACAATAAAACTATACATCAAATAAACAACATTTCTATTCAGCACTCCATTCTTTGTTAATAAACAACTCCAAATCCTTCCGAAATATTGATTTTATACGGGAATTTCAAATAAAGCACGACAAGACAATGTTTTCCTATGGCCTTAGTGCTTCCTACACCAAAGGGTGTTTCAAAATAGTTATAATTCTTTAATAAATACCTTAAAAAGCCATTTATTATTGGAGAATTTGCACGCCGCACCGTGTCTGTGGAGCCAGCAGAGGAAAGTGTGAGAAAGCAAAAGAAACCCCTCCCTCCTCAGTGCTGCACTGGGACACACAGACTGCAGTGCACACTGTGTAGTGTTGATCAGAGGCGGAGTTTCACCTCAGCACCGAAACCAGCTGAAAAAAATTCAGGTGTCCGCAGTTCAGTCACTCAGTCAGTAACTCATATCAGTAACGCACACGGGACTACTGCGGGGACCAGAACACGGGAATTTAACTCACTATAGAACGAGTGAAAACAACATTAAGCCATAAGGACGAACGCGTTTTATTGTGTACGGCGGTGTGTTTGTATTGAACATCTTTTCCCCCCGGTGTGTTTTCGTTTGTCGCTTCCGCTTTTTTCCCCTCGTCCAGCAGCAGGAGTCAGTGGGAATTTCGGATTCTCTGTAAACTGTTTCACTTGGACACTGAGAGGAATAGCAAGTCATTTATCGTTCGTGTGGTGAGTACATTTGTGTCTTGTCATGTTTGTACGTTTTTGTTTTGGTCAAACTTTTCTTCGCCATGTTTCAGTCGTCAGTGCGCATGTGACGGAAATGCACCTGAATCAGGTAGACGCACCTCAGCTTTTGCGTTCAGAAAGTTTATTTTACTTTACTTTACTTGACAAGCCTCCAAACGTTCTGCTTTGTTTTTACTTTAAGATCGTGAAATGTAACTTGCGACGTTGTGTGTAAATATCAGCTACTAACATTAATGTTTTCAATACTTGACCTCCATGTCGCTATACTGCTGGCTCGACTTTTCAGTTTTAATGTATATTATATATACGTTTTACGATACTAAAACCTGAAATTGTTAGGCAAGGCAAGTTTATTTATACATTTATATATACACAATGGTAATTCAAAGTGCTTTACATAAGCAAGAATAAAAGAAACGAGTATAAGAAATGAAAAACTAAGAATAAAAATGATTAAAATGTGTTAAAAACAGGTTTTAAAGGAATGAAAAAGAAAAGAAAGGCATAATTATATACGTCTGTTGAAGTTATGTCTTTTACTCTGTCTAGTTTGACATGTAGCATATTTAGTTTTCCTGCACAGAAAATTGGTCATACTAACATAATGCGTTGTGCTTTCTTTTGCATGCACCTTACTGGATTTAGTGAGTTTCTTACTTGAGTCAAGAAAACAAATATATATTATTATTAAAGCAATTATTGTTCTGCAGTTTTGTCATTAAAAATATTTTCTAATTTCTCTCAGAAAGAATATATAGATGCGTATTTCAGTGGGAAATTTACAGACATGCTGGTTAAATGGCTATATTCCATATAAAATATACTACTTGGGCCCTTGAAGAGAAATTGATCAGACTTGTCCTTAAATAAATAAATAAATAAATAAATAAATAAAATAAAAAAGCGATTAATAATTGTAGTGTTAAACACTTCTTCCTCAAACTTTTAACCCAGATATATAACTTTAAAAAAATTCTACTTATATTCACTTAATTCACAAACATTCTGATTAGAAAAATAAATGATTGTGATATAAATGTTTGATTAGTTCTTAATTGTGAGTTAATTGTATTCATTTTATTGCTGGGCCCTTGTAGATTCAAAATCAATGAGGGATTATTTTATTTAAGCGTAGAAGTTGTAGTAAAGCTATTTCATCTAGGGATGCAAAGGCGTTTCATTCGTTTCTTTGCCATAGACATTATAGCTGATTAAATTGGCTCCACACACACACCTGCCAAAGCACTCTTCTCATTAAAGTTTGCTGCCGGTGCGTTTCATTTCAACACCATGCGATTCAAGTTTGACTCTTATGTACAAGAAGCTGGTTATGTCAGCTGTATTTTTTGGGCTCATTTAGTCAGACGTTTTGCTTGTATTCTTATTTTGTTTGTACACATCACAGCACCTTAAGTTTAAGAAAAGCACATCAATAAAATGCATTATTATTATTATTGTTATTATTATTTGCTTTCTTGCTGATACTTCTGTATATATATGTGCCATTATTTATGTTTCATGTCAGGGTGACTCTTAAGTTTAAGTAG
Source organism: Danio choprae (assembly GCA_903798125.1). NCBI lineage: Eukaryota > Metazoa > Chordata > Actinopteri > Cypriniformes > Danionidae > Danio > Danio choprae. The sequence continues at coordinate 6,733,742 of CAIGQW010053650.1, read as the reverse complement.
AGATGATTGCATATTAATAGACGCCAGAAAGTTTAAAACTAATGCGTGTTTCTTTAGCTTATATATGTGCTCTGTCTACATTTCACCCACCACCATTGAATCGAGACGGTATGCGGCAGAACCGGCTGTGTCTGTCCTGTCTGAGATCAGTTTTCTTGTTCAAACCATCCACACTTCGCTCATTCACATTCGTCTTAAACACTGACTTCAGATCAGTTTACAGCTGTCAGTGAGTTTCCGAATTAATAGAATTGTCCAGGGAGGAGTTTCGTGGTAAAGCCAGTTATGCAGATCAAGTTTGTGGAAGCAAGGGTGATTTCATATGTAGCATGTGCTTGTCTTTTGCATAGGCGTATTCAGTACGCATGAATGTGCATGTGTCTGCTTGCATGACCGCGGGCATGTTTGAAAGCGAGATAAACATATGACTCTTTTAGCGCAGGCTTAACGATGATGTCACATTTATGAATCATAACTGGAAGGACATTTACAAACGAACATTGTGTTTTAGGATGTGGGTTGACTCATTTTGAAAGACAAACTGTTTAGCGTGGAAACATTTATTTAATGTAGAAGCATGGATATTCAGTACTACGAGATAAACATAAGACTCTTTGTGCAAACTTAATGATGATGTCACATTTATGAATCATAGCTGGATGGACATTTACAAATGGACATTGTGTTTTAGGATTTGGGTTGAATCGTTTTGAAAGAGAAACAATTTAACGTAGTTTTCATCTCTAAATTTTGCAGACTTTTAGCGCAGGCTTAACGATGATGTCACATTTATTAATCATAACTGGAAGGACATTTACAAATGGACATTGTGTTTTAGGATGTGGGTTGACTCATTTTGAAAGACAAATCGTTTAACGTGGAAACATTTATTTAATGTAGATGCATGGATATTCAGTACTGCGAGATAAACATAAGACTCTTTGTGCAAGCTTAATGATGATGTCACTTATGAATCATACCAGAATGACAACATTTACTACTGAACAATGTTTTGAAAGAGAAACGATTTAGAAACTCTCCAAGTTTTCAAGTATTTAAATATAAATATTTTAATATACATGTACACTCACCGGCCACTTTATTAGGTACACCTGTCCAACTACTCGTTAACGCAAATTTCTAATCAGGCAATCACATGGCAGCAACTTAATGCATTTAGGCATGTAGACATGGTGAAGACGATCTGCTGCAGTTCAAACTGAGCATCAGAATGGGAAAGAAAGGTGATTTAAGTGACTTTGAATGTGGCATGGTTGTTGGTCCCAGACGGGCTGGTCAACCATCTCTAGGGTGTACAGATAATGGTCCCAAAAAGAGAAAATATCCAGTGAGCAGCAGTTCTGTGGGCGCAAATGCCTTGTTGATGCCAGAGGTCAGAGGAAAATGGCCAGACTGCTTCAAGCTGATAGAAAGGCAACAATAAATCAAATAACCACTTGTTACAACTGAGGTTTGCAGAAAAGCGTCTCTGAACACACAACACATCCAACCTTGAGGCGGATGGGCTACAGCAGCAGAAGGTCACACCGGGTATCACTCCTGTCAGCTAAGAACAGGAAACTGAGGCTACAATTCACACAGGCTCACCAAAAATGGACAATTGAAGATTGGAAAAACGTTGCCTGGTCTGATGAGTCTCGATTTCTGCTGCGACATTCAGATGTTAGGGTCAGAATTTGTTGTCAACAACATGAAAGCATGGATCCATCCTGCTTTGTATCAACGGTTCAGGCTGGTGGTGGTGGTATAATGGTGTGGGGGATATTTTCTTGGCACACTTTGGGCCCATTAGTACCAATTGAGCATAGTCTCAATGCCACAGCCTACCTGAGTATTGCTGTTAACCATGTTCAGCGCTTTATGACATCTTCTGATGGCTACTTCCAGCAGAATAACGCGCCATGTCATAAAGCGCGAATCATCTCAGACTGGTTTCTTGAACATGACAATGAATACTCAAATGGCCTCCACAGTCACCAGATCTCAATCCAATAGAGCACCTTTGGGATGTGGTGGAACGAGAGATTTGCATCATGGATGTGCAGCCGACAAATCTGCAGCAACTGCGTGATGCTATCATGTCAATATGGGCTAAAATCTTTGAGGAATATTTTCAGTACCTCTTTGAATCTAGGCCACGAAGGATTAAGGCAGTTCTGAAGGCAAAAGAGCGTCCAACTCGGTAGTAGTAAGTGGCCAGTGAGTGTATTGTGCAGCCCTACTCCAAACCATATTGTTCAGCCCTATACTTGTCATGATGCTCCTCAGAAACTAACTGACAGGTGCTTGTGGGTAAATGCACCCTGAGCGCTGGCACTTTTTTTTGCTGATCTCACCGAATCAGAATATACCCCATTTCTCAGCACGGCATCCATGCTGCTTGGTTTGTTGTTGTTTACAAGGAATCCTCAGCTGAATATCTGGAAGTGTCTGACTAAGCACCACACTAATAATGCATGAAGCCACTGACGCTGAATTAATGTTTTAAACCCTGCCGGAGGAAGCCATTTTTTTCGGCTGGAAAATAAAAGGAAAGTAAGTTGGTGGCTGCATTGTGGATTTGACATTTATTGGCAAGCTGTTAAGGAAAATGAGGAAACGTTAAGGAAGTGGAGTATGTTTCGGAGAGGATATTGTACTTCAGTCGCTGATAAAAGTGAACGTCTGTGTAAATCTGTTTGTGTTTGTTCGAGAGTCGCTTCGCCACCTCTGTATATTGTGTGTTTTAATGGCTGTGACCTGGACTCAAAGTGCTGACCGTGTGCTGGAACGCAACGCATGAGCGACAGGAAGCCCACGCAGGAAACGTCCGCTGCATTGTTGCTTGAAGCCAGAACGGCCTTTTTCATTCCTTCGGGAGTTTCTGCCGCTCCCTCAATGTTGTTTCAGGGTTTCAGGAGCGTGTCATGTTTCACCTGGGCTGTGTGGCCCACCAAGGCTTTTTTTGTGGCAGTTGTTGTCAGAAAAAGGATGTTTTTCTTCATTGAGTGACGACGTGTTTTTTAGCACTCTCTTCTGTGGCACGTGGCTGTGTCCTATTCCTCACAATGGCTGTTTGTCCATTTGCAATATGACAGAGTTGTTGAGGCTTCTTGAATATATGGTAAAAATCAAAGAGTGTCACAGAATTTAGATTTTCAGTACACTTACACTCAATAAAATGATATTTTTTGCTGCTTGTTCAAACTACTTATTTAAAATGAGCTGAAGCAAGAGAATTCTTGATATTTTCTTTGGGAAAACTTAATTGTTTTATGTTCAATCCACTTAAATTTGTTACGTTAACTTAATCGATTTGTGATGGGACAACATGAATGAATTGTGTGGAACCCAGCATTTTTACAGTGTATAAAGGACCAAACCAATGAACACTATAAAAATAAGATGCTACACACTAGGGCTGCACAATATATCGTTTCAGCATTGATATTACAATGTGCAGATCTGCAATGTCGAGGATTATAGTTGTCCAGGAGCCACAGTTTTAAATATACAGTTGAAGTCAGAATTATTATCCTTTATTGTCCCTCCTGAATTATTAGCCCTCCTCTATATTTTCTCCCCAGTATCTGTTTAACAAAGAGATAATTTTTTTCCAAACCATTTGTAAACATAATTTAATAATTAATTTCTAATAACTGACTTATTTTCTTTGCCATGATGACAGTACATCATATTTTACTAGATATTATTTGTCAAGATACTAGTAATTAGCTTAAAGTGCAATTTAAAGACTTAACAAGGTTAATTAGGCAAGTCATTGTATAACGATGGTTTGTTCTGTAGACAATGGACAACAAATTGCTTAAAGATGCTGATAATTTATTCATTCATTCATTCATATTCTTTTCGGCTTAGTCCCTTTGTTAATCTGGGGTCACCACAGCGGAATGAACCGCCAACTTATCCAGCATATGTTTTACGCAGCGGATGCCCTTCCAGCTGCAACCCATCTCTGGGAAACATCCACACACACTTATTCACACACATACACTACAATTTAGCCTACCCAATTCACCTATAGCGCATGTCTTTGGACTTGTGGGGGAAACTGGAGCACCCGGAGGAAACCCACGCCAACACGGGGAGAACATGCAAACTCCACACAGAAACGCCAACTGACCCAGCCGAGGCTCGAACCAGCGACCTTCTTGCTGTGAGGCGATGGTGCTACTCACTGCGCCACCGTGCTGCCAATGCTAATAATATTGACCTTAAAATTGTTTAAAACTAAATTAAAAACTGCTTTTATTCTAGCCGAAATAAAACAAATAAGACTTTCTCCAGAAGAAAAAATATTATAGGAAATACTGTGAAAAATTGCTTGCTCTGTTAAACATCATTTGGGAAATGTTTGAAAAAGAAAAGAATACATTTCACAGGAGGGCGAATAACATGACTTCAACTGTACATGATTTGTATGATCATTGCAAAATTTAACCCTAAGTTTACCAAATAGGTTTATCATTTGCATGTGGCTTTAAGGCCTGTGACTGTGTGAGTATTTCAAAGCATTCAGGCACAAGAAATGATCATCTTTGTCACTTTATGAAATGTGAGTTGTGAGTTTTATTTTACATGATTATTCAATTAGTGTCTGAACACTGCTAGACATCCAAAAAACCAAAAAGCACTGTTTGTTTCAGTTGTGATTTTTGCTGCTTGTTTTGTATTTATCAGTGCTTGCAAATCTGCTGCATAGATTTTGAGTTGACTCCGTTTTTAACCCAAATGCACTTGACTTGATTTAAGTTGAGTCAACTAAAAAAAGCTGCACAGCAAGTTGATTTAATTTTGAGATGAGTCAACTTTTATTTATTTATTTATTTTTTACAGATTGTTTTCAAAATACTTGTAAGGCAACTTGCTGCACAGATTATTTGAGCTGACTCCATTTTTAACCCAAATACTGCACTTGACTCGATTTAAGTTGAGTCAACTAAAAAGCTGCATTTTCAAAATACTTGTAAGACAAAATTGAATCTAAAATCTGATTAATTATGCAGCACTAGCTCTTGTTCAGTCTTTCTCAAAACGTTTCTAGCATCTGCACTGCTAAATGAGACTCCTGTTTTTTTTTTAAGCTCGTCTGTTATTTATAGATGTAAAAATCATTGTTTCATTGCATTGCATAACTATCCATCTGTCATTTTCTGCAGCCGTTTCTCATACAAATTATGTTCCGACTCCTCCCTCAGTTGGATATGTTTGTCATGCTTGCATTGCAATATTATGATCCATTTCAATCAAATGCATCGTTACGCTGCAGTATGGGAGTCTGTAGAGCAGATTGTTGTTGACGTGCATTAGTTTGTGTAATCTGTCAGATGTTTTGTCATTGCTTAAACGCATAAATATGGGACTCATTAGCATCCGTTTCCCAACTTTCGACTGTTACAAAGAATGGAGATCGTCCAATATGGCATGATGTTGCTGTAAACAAGTACAGCTTGTAACCACAAAGTTACACCATTTCTTTTTCGACTCAAATCATCATGAGTTACGAGGACAAACGGAGTAGGAGTTGAAGAATGAGTCAAGGAATAAAAACAGCTTCTTAAACTTGTGAACTTTGCAGTGGGTAGTGTGGAAGAAACCATTATCTTATTTTAAATTAACATGATATAAGAATAACAGCGGAGCATTTAATTAAATGCTTACTTTTCATAGAACGATCGATTTTGAGGTCTGCTTTTTTTATTTATTTATTTTTTTATTTGTTTGACCATAGTGATTGTGAGAGTGTATGGGTGTTTCCCGGTACTAAGTTGCAGCTGGAAGGGCATCCGCTGCGTAAAACACATGCTGGATAAGTTGGTGGTTCATTCCTCTGTGGCGACCCCTGATGAATAAAGGGACTAAGCTGAGGGAAAATGAAAGAATGAATAAATGAATGAATTAACAGTTAATATTTGGTTAATGAGCGGCGGATGTTGGTTGGGAAAATTTGCCAAAATGAGCGTCCCTAACATTATTTGATGGATGTACTATTCTATCTGTATTAGCAGTGTTGTCAAATGATCAGTTGAGTGATTTTACACCTGCAGGCGCTTCATTATGCTGTAAATCTCAGTCTGTGGAGGGATCTTTATATTTTATAATAAAAATATTAAACCATTTGTGATTAGACACTTCAAGTCTTGCATTTTGAACGGTACAGCTTCAATTATATAGTTTTAGCACTATAGTCATGGTAGGTAATTTAATATAAAGTAATGAATAATATGCTAGTGGAAGAAAGAGCCTTTTATTACTTTAACTTCAAGTATTTAATGTCCAGTTACTAGTAATTCAATGTAATGTGAGAAAGATGATGAAATTGGGGTGAATAACATCTACTAGAATATTGATCAGTCTTGCTACTGAAATGAAAATACACAGCATATAGTGTTTTCTTATACAGAATGTACACATTTAAATGCACATTATATACAGTTGAAGTCTGGATTATTAGCAGTCCTGTTACATTTAAACTATTTTATATTTTTTTTCGCCAAGTTTTGTATAACAAAGAGGTTTCAACACATTTTCTATAACATAATAGTTTTAATTACTAATTCCTAATAGCCTGATTTGTTTTTATTGCCATAATGACACTTCCAAAATGTCAATATTGCAACAAAAACCAAACTGTGAAACATATACTTGTGGAATGGCCAAGGGCTGCACAATTCTGGCTAAAATGAGAATCACGATTTACATATTATATAAGCTAGAGTAGAGTAGTAAAAGACATTATTCTAGCCAAAGTAAAACAAATAAGACTCATCAGAAGAAAACAATGATCTGAAATACTGTGGACAAAAAAGTTTTGGATAAAAATAAATATTTTGCAGAAGGGCAAATAGTTTTGACCTCAACTGTATAATTAGAATTTAAATTTTATATTTGTATGTATGTATGTGTGTATGTGTGTGTGTGTGTGTGTATTTATTTATTTTATTTTTTTAAAAATTATTATTTTTTATTTATTTATTTTATTTATTATTTTTTTAATTTTTAATTTATTTTTAATTTTTTTTATTTTTATTTTTTTATTTTTTTATTTTTTTTAATTATTATTATTATTATTATTATTATTTTTTATTTTTTTATTATTATTATTAATATTTTTTTATTATATATATATTTTTTTTATTTAAATTTTTTTTTTTTTTTTAGAAAAAGGCTGTAGTGAACAATACAAGCTAATGATACCCAAAACTGTTTAGTTACCAACATTCTTTAAAATATATGTTTGGGTTTTTTATGTTATGTTAATGATCATTAAAAATAACTTTTTTTTATATCAAGACCACAACTAATCAGGATGTTCCTGTATATATATTTTTAGCACAAAAATGTGACAATTTAAGTGAGTCATTAGGGCAAAATTGTAATTTGGAAGCTGATCAAAGGCATGATGAGAACACAGGAAATGATGTACGTTCAGAAATTTCTGCTGGAAGGGGTGGGGGTTGTACTCCCATTAGGCAAGAAGCAGAATAGTCACATGACTGAAACTAGACTGTCATCATTACTGTCTATTCGGATGCTTGGGTATGATGTAATTACAAGCATAATACATTTTTAAATAGACGTCTTTCTGACGAATAGGTAAAACCTAGTGGACTGAAGGATAATGCCAAAATATGAATAAAATTAATAAATATTATGGAGAAGCACTGAGATCCACGTGTTCTAAATTTTGCCTGTCTGGATTTTATGTTTTTGCGCCAAATGACATTTTAGTAATGTATTAGTTATATTAAACAGGACCTATTCCAATGTACTTGGGGAAAATGTATTTAATGCTTGAAAACCCATGTGATCTGACAATGTTTTCTGACACTTATGTTTGTGAAATTAAATGCTAATGTAATATGGTTTATAATTAAGTTTTAGAGGGCTTTTTGCACTAAAACATACTTTAAAGTGTGCTTTTTCTATTCATATATTTACAAAATAAATTATTATAATTAACAAAATATGGAATTGAGTGCATTTAAAATATCTTAATTATCAGTTCAGTATTTAACCCTTTCTTTGAAACTCACCCGAAAACCCAGAGTAACACTCCAGGGTTTATTACAAGGCTCACCTTTAGGAGTTTATAAAATGTAAAATTATGTTGTAATTAATGTAAATAAAGTTACCAAACATGGTTCCTCACCCAATAAAGGGTTAATTCACCCCCAAAAATGTAATTCTGTTATTAATTACTTATCCTCATGTCGTTCCAACCTCCACAGACTTTCGCTCATCTTCAGAATTTTGTTTAGATGAAATCCAAGAGCTTTCAACCTCCATAGACAAGAAGCTTGCTGACCAAAGACCTCCTCAAAACAGACCATATTCCCTCAGTGGTTCAATCGAAATATTTCCAAGCTACAAGAATGCTTTAAATATTTAATATATAATCAAATATTTTAGCATTTTTATTTGTGAACTTTCTGAACAAGTTGGGAACCTTGCTGTAAATGCTGGTTGAGAGCTCTGGGATTTGATCATGCATTGTAGATACTTTAGCTTTCGAACAGTAAATATTTTCATAATTTTTTTTCCTCTGCTTCCTCGCCTTGGCTTTTGCCGGGCCAAGTTTGTGTCATGCTGGGCTGAATGAGCATGACCGGTGGCTCACGAGCTGCTCACCCATAATGTCAGCATTTTCCAGCTCTCCAGCTTCATCATCACCTGATTGCACTGGCTATTATTCGCTCTTCGACACGCGGCGTTACTGTGAGCGATGATAAGACCACAAACGACGATGAGGAGGCAAATGTGGGACTGATGTGTGGCCTTTTCAAAGCTGAGAGGTCCAGCCTGAAGTAGTGGATGTGAGGATTAAAATGAGTGTTTAGTAGGGCTGGACGATACTGGAAAAAATACGCAACATTGTTATTTATTTAATTATATTAAAATAAACAGGTAAAAGGTATTTTTCTGATCTAATTCAGATTTTTTTTTAAAATTAGATCACGGTGCAAACATCTTAAAATGATAAATACAATTATTTTGCAGCTATTGGACACATGAAAATTCTAAATTTCTTTTTTTTATTATATTATAATATATATTATTGCGAATTTCAATATTTTATTTTTCATATAAAATATGTGACTGAGTATTGCGATTAGATTTTTTTTAACGACTTTTTTTTTACAATATAACATTTCCAAATATAACAATGTTTTTTATTCCCAGTGATGGGTTGCAGCTGGAAGGGCATCCGCTGCGTAAAACATATGCTGGATAAGTTGGCGGTTCATTCCGCTGTGGCGACCCCAGATTAATAAAGGGACTAAGCCGAAATGAATGAATGAATGAATGAATGAATGAATAATGTTTTTTTTCTTAGCTATGTTTTTAAATCATTTATTTGTTTATTTATTTCATGATATTAAAATAAACAGGTAAAATATATTTCTCTGATTGAATTCATTCTAATTCAGATTTTAAAAAACTGCAAACATCTTAAACTAAATAAAATTATTTCACAGCCATTGAACACATTATGCACATCTTAAAATATTGATCAATAGTCAGTATTTATTATTCGATTGACTTTTTTATTTAATTTTATACTCAAAATATATGATGTTTTTGAGGATTGCATTAGCGGCGGTTTTTCTTACAATATAATATTCCCCTAAAAAAAACTTTTTAGTTTTTTTATCATTTTTTAAAATTATTTTAGTTAGTTAATAATATTAATTAAATGGATAATTATTATTTTTTTTGTTTAATTCAGATTTTACAAAAAACATTTTTACAGATTTCACAACTTGAGCAGAAATCCCATATTTTTAATTTTACATTGTATTTGTGTGTTTTATATATATCTCATAAGTTCTGCATAATCTCAATGGAAAAGGACCGTGATTAACCCCAAAATCAAGAGAATCTTTTAATGACCGTTTTCAAATTGTTTTTTTTTTCATGTAAAGTTCTTCAATGGAAAGTCATTTTGTAAAGGTTTTTTGCTATTTGTATTTTTTTTTTCCCCAAACATTCACAGTGTTTGATATTTTATATGATTACAGTCATTCATTTATTCATTCATTTTCCTTCGGCTTAGTCCCTTTATTCACCAGGGGTCGCCACAGCGGAATACACTGCTAACTTATACAGCATATGTTATACGGAAAAACATGCAAACTCCACACAGAAATGCCAAGTGACCCAGCCGGGACTCGAACCAGCAACCTTCTTGCTGTGAGGCGACAGTGCTAACCATTGAGCCACCATGTCGCCCTGATTACAGTCTTTACAGTAAAATAAGCTGTAAAATGTACAGTTTTAGTTTAGTTTTCATTTTATTGACATTGATGGTTCCATGAAGAACCTTTGACATACAAAGCACAGCACTAATGGCTCTTTATAATGGGAAAGATACTTTAGTTGTGTGTGTGTGTGTGTGTGTGCAAACAATTTATATGGGCTGAACATTATTTAAATTTAAACAAACAAACAAATTAATTTGATCAATGTCCAACTTAATTAGTTTATTTAAATTCAGCCCATACAAATAACCACTTACCTTAAAAAAATAAAAAAAATAAAAAATAAAGTAAATCCAATGAGATTGAACCAGACACTCTAGTGCTCATATTTCACTATTTGGATTTAGATCAGCACAACAGACTGATTAATAGCCTTTTTGAAAAACAAAACAAAAAACTAGTTGAGGTTGGCCCAAACCGGAGCATGTGTGAGAGGTGTCTATGGAGGTGTGTCTCCTCCAGGGCCGAAAGCGCAGTTTAATCCTGAAGACAAGAGCTCTTGAGCAACACTGTGGCTTAAGCCAATCACTCTGGAATGTGTTGCTATGGCTGTATGTGACCACATTACAAACCAGAAGGCCAGCTCACAGCCCAAAGGAGGTGTTTTTGACCTTTTTTTTTTCAATTTATTTGTTTAATCAGTGGTCAAACTTGTGCTCTGTTGGTCACGTTAAAACTAAACTTGTGAATTGTTTAAATACCACTGAGTGAAATGCTGCCCAACAGGTTTCCATCACTGTCTGTTTGCTGACGTGGTCTGATAGTGTTCAGTTTGTACATTAAAAAAAAAAACCTACATCATTCTGACATTCGGCTTTCTCAAGTTTGAAGACTCCCTTCTCTTTGTTTTAAATAAATGTGTTTTGTTGGAATCTTTTGGTTGAGCTTTTAACATTAGAGGAAACTCAAAATGTTCTTTACAGTAGGGACACATTTATTTTTTCAATGTTTTTTTTTTAAAGGTTCAAGAAACCCTCGAGTACTTTTGAAATTTTAACAAATTCGTGTGTTGGGCATCAGTTAAGACAACGTTAGCGCCTCTCAGCTTTAGTTGTGGGGAAAACTGCATAATTTTGAGCTTTTGTCAGCTAATTTCATCATGCGGGTTTAAAATCATTTTTGGGGTGGGTCAAAATCGTTGACGTAGCGCGAATCTGCTAGTGGAGTGATGACGCGTCGGTTTCTCATTGTTATTCATAGCTGAGTTTTCTTATCCTATGAGAAGACCCTGCTTCTTAATTATTCATGAGGACACATGCTTTCCGAAGGAAAGGCAGACCTGCCAAACTGTGAGACCCAATGACTGGGTGAGACCGCGTCCTCGCATGGCAAGCAGTATTTAGCTCTCTAGAAAGGTCGTAATGTTATGTGTTTGTTTCCATGATTCACAGAGTTATTTTGCATGTTTTTCCCCGCGATGCTGTCAGGGCCGATACAGCAAAGCTGTTGGTTTGCAGCAAGCGTTTTTGTCGGGAGAGCTGTACGAGAATTGGAGGATGGCGGACTTTGTCTTTTATCAGTCGAGTTCGTTACCATTCAGACACATCGCCTATATCTGTGCTGCTGTGTTCACCTATTTTTAAAATCCTTCAGATCACCAGCAGGGTTAATGGTTGGAATAGACAAGGAAAGAGAGACCTGCCGCACTGTTGTTCACTGTGGAGGAGGGAAATCTCCTCATTTATAGTGTTTACATGATTATCTTTATAATGATATAACAAATTGTGGTTATGTGTATATGAAATTACAAATAACATATGTAGTAGGGCATTCAATTACTGTTTATTTCTTTGCAATTTAACTTTGTAAACTATAAAATCATGGGTCTCCTCACGGTTTGTCTCATTTTGTGAGCCAATTGACGACAGTTGTTCACTCCCCTCTTTCTCTTCCTGCTCTGCCGGCCATGCCCACTCCTCCCTCGGCTCGTAGCGCTCCACGCCCATCATGAAGCATTTTTTAAAATAATTCTGAGGTAGACTTGAACCGAAAGAAGTGGGTTTCATGGCCCTTTAAACTGAATGTTTTACCCTAAAAATTTAAGTTCTGTCTTATTTTCACCACCCACTTGTATTAAACCTATTTGATTTTCTTTTTTCTGATGAACAGAATATAAATGTTTTGGAAAAAAGCTGTAAGCATTCGATATATATATTTCTTTTCCTACTATGGATACCAGTATGCAGCATTTATCAAAATAGCTTTGGTGTTCAGTGCAAAAAAATAAACGCATAAAGGGATGGAAGAACACAAGGGAGAGTAAATAGTGAATAAATTTCACTTTTTGGTCAACTATTGCTTTAAGGAATGTATACATTAGTTCCTGCCTTTTTCCCATAAACATCTTATACTGTTAGAGCCGGGACACATCAAGCTGATGGTCAGCCGTTGGGCTTTGTTGGTCAGTCAGTCAGGCTAGTTGGTTTGGTCTGTTCCACATGTAATTTCTCGTCAGGTTAACATCAGAGCTCATTGGCCAGATTCAGCATGTCGAATTGGGGTTGGGTACTAGTTTGTTTGTTTGTTTGCGTTTGTTAGCATGGTAAAAGTTTGATTCTGTACAGAGATACTGTATTCTATTCTGTATTTTGCTTAAGAATCACTAAAACATTATAATATATGGACCAAACCAACCAGCTATTAGGTGGAACATTATGCATTATTAATTGAAATCAGTGGGTATTGGTTAAAAAGAGAAAGACCATTTTAACGAGAGAAAGAACAATCTTATGAAGCAAGTGACAATCGCACTAAAAACAACAGAGCTGCTTATATCTGTAGAAACAATTCAGTTCAGGTTTGTTGCTAAATATATGTACACGTAAAATACAAATGTATATACAAGTGTTTTTAGACTGTAGGCCTACTTGACTATGTTATTCTCACTGGTAGCTGGTGGAGCTTAAAGTGTTAGTTCACCCAAAAATTAAAATACTGTAATTCATTACCTAAAGTTTTTTTTGACAGCAGTTTGTTCTGTAGCCAATACATATACATACATACACATTTACAATGTTTTATTTGTTCATATACATTAGATTAGTCAGTACTGGATCTAATCTAACAAAATAACTTTTTATAACACTCCAAATTTAATACACCCAAATTTATATGTTAGGGGAAAATATTAAATAAAAAATTTAAATAATTTTTTTTTATTACAGACAAACTAAAGGAAGTAAGACTTTCTTCAGAAGAAAAAATATATAGGAAATACTGTGATTAACAAACACACTTGAAAGCAAAATTATTTACCCTCCTGGGTAATTAAATTAAATTAATTAAATTTTTCAATGTATTATTGAGATGCATGCAATAGGGATGCATGATTAAAAAAAACTACACTACTACTAATTTTTGTGATTGTAGCTTTGTATGGAAACACAGTTACTGATATCAGTCTGCTCCTATTGTGTTGAGTAACACTGCGTTGCTTGCACATAGAAACTGGTTGCCGCAAAGCCGTAAAAAAGTTAAACAGTAACATTATTGAGTGCAGCAATTTCAGCTGGATGAGCTAACCTACTGACATTTGCACATTTGTTTTGAGTGTTTAGCCACACCTCCTGTTGCTAATTTAGAAGGAAATGTTTATAATGATCTCTTTCTGCATTGCTGTCGATGGCTATCAAGACTAAATTAGCCAATCTGTGAAATTTTAATTATTCAAAACATCTTTACCTTGTGATGTTTAACAGAGCAAGGACATTTTTTTTCCCTGTTGTATATTTTCTTCTAGAGAGTCATTTCTTTTAGTTTGACTGAAATAAAATAAAATAAAAATTAGGGTCAATATTATTAGCCCCCTTAAGATATTATTGTCGTTTGATGTTATTCAACAAACAAATTTTGATGTAGTGTAATTTATTATTTAATCTATATATTATATATTGTATCAATTATATCAATATCATTTTCTGATTGATTGATTGATTGATTAATTAATTAATTTATTAGTCAATAGTATTAGCAACCCCCCCCCCCTTAAGAAATTGTCTTTCGATGTTATTAATTAACAAACAAATTTTTTATGTAGTGTTATTTATTATTTAATTTACATATAATATAGTGTACAAATTATATCCAATATCATTTTCTATTAAATTAATTAATTTATTGGCCAATATTATTAGCCCCCTTAAGAAATTGTCTTTTTTATTATTTAACAATCAATTTTTGATGTAATTTATTATTTAATCTGTGTATAATATAATGTTTTAATTATGTCCAATATAATTCTGTAATTAATTAATTAATTTATTAATTTATTTATATTTGTCCAATACCCTGGCAAATTAACCCCAGGGTGTAAACTACGTTGGAGCTAGGGGGAGCTTGGCTCCCCTAAATAAGGCATGGGCTCCCCTGAAAACATGATTTGTGAAATTTTGGGGGGGTCTCAAAAAATATTGACGGTGTTATTTTGACGTGCGGTTTCAGTATTGTGTATGTGATCATGGATTATTATGTGTAAAAGTGCAAAAATATCATTCATTCATGCATGACGGCTATTTACACCTCACTTAAAAAAAAAATAAATAAAAAAAAGATAACTACACATGCTATTCATGTCAGGAGCGTCAAGGTGTGGGGGTGCTGAGGAGCAAAGTCCAGTCATGTCAAAGACTGACAGCCAGATGCTTTCATAAGGACATTGAGATACTGCTTATTTATTTTCCGAAACAAATGATCAGACTTTGTGTTTCGTTTTATTTGCTTCATACAGTAGGCCAATACAATGCTGTTTTTTTTTTTTTGACACTGTGACATTGCTTTCAGCTTAATTTTCCAACATGTTTACAGCAGAGTAAACTTGACAAAGTGAAACCCCTTTCAATGGTGTTTCTTTCATTTTCGAATTCACGATTATGTTTTACCCTGGTAAATAGAAAAAAAGGGGGCTCTCCAAAGGCCACAGTATAGTTCGAACACTGATTAACCCAACTTGCCTAGTTTGCATAGTTAACCTAGTTAAGCCTTTAAAGTGCACTTAAAGCTGAACACTAGTATCTCAAAAAAAAAAGCTAGGAAAATATTATGCACTGCCATCATGGTGAAGACAAAAAAAAATTAATTATTAGAAATTATTCATTCATTCATTTTCTTTTCGGCTTAGTCCCTTTATTAATCAGGGGTCGCCACAGCAGAATGAACCGCCAACTTATCCAGCATATGTTTTACGCAACTGATGCCTATTAAAAATTAGTTATTAAATATATAAAAAAGTCTCTGTTAAACAGCACTTGGGAAATTTTAATAAATGTATTAACTTTACAGGAGGGCTAATAAGTTTGCTTTCAACTGTATATGATCAATATTAATTATTTTAATGAATTGCATTGCTTTGCTTCTCTCCACAGAGTGAATCCTATTATTCCTAAGGCTGAACTCCTCCAAGAGCAGCGTCTGAAACATGGACGACCCTTTAAAGGTTGACTGATTCCAGCTGACACCTTCATAACTATGCTGCGAGTCACTAGAGGCCTGATGGCCACAGTACCCGCCAACAGCCCTCCCAATTCCCCAGCACAATTCAGGGAATGATCAAACCATCCTGTCTAGGATATACGCATCAAGAGACCTCTTACATACAGGTCAGTAGGAAAAAAATTAACGCTTTTATTTAATGAATGACATCATGTTAACCAGTCATGAAAACAACTCCAAACCTGCATTAACCTGAGACTCTTCATCAGCAGGACGACAGACACCCAAAATCCAATGGCATGGGTCAAGTTCTTCAGGAGGCCGGGTGGCAATCTTGGCAGGTCTTACCAGCCAGGATCTATGCTGTCCTTGGCCCCGACCAAGGGACTACTAAATGAACCAGGACAGAACAGCTGCTTTCTCAACAGTGCAGTGCAGGTACGTGTTTAACCTGTAAGGTCCAGCCAGTTAGTCCAACAACAGTGTCTACTGGTGGATGAGGGTTCACTGCATGTTTCCAGTGCAAAATGATGAATTACTTTACATTTAACTTATATCTGACTCCAATTTTAATATGAGGTGGTTAGAATATTAATATATTTATCCTTGTTTTATCTGACTCCAATCATAAAATATATATATATATATATATATATAATTACACTCGTTCATTCGGATACCTATAACATCCTGAGTCTTGTACCGGCCGAGTATACAATCTCTTAAACCCAAGCATGTCAATCTTGGTCACTAAACAGAGGCAATTAACCTCTATTCTAAAAAGGCAGAACCCTACCTAGTTTAGAATATTTTTTGTGTGGTCCCCATAGATCTGCTATATACTAAATTGAAACAAAACTACTTAATCATACCATGGTCATTACTATAGAATCAAGCAGACCAATTTACTTAAACTATTAGTAACTCTGAGTAATCACCATATGATTTAAATAGTACTATACGTTTAGAGATAAAGGCCTACCCACATTTAGTTTGGTCTCAACAATACTCTGTTGTTTTAAATAAAAAACAAACCTCGTTATTAGCCTGTACAATTTTAGTATACTTGAATTAATGCCAATTTGTTAGTAGGAGCTCTAAGAACATCATATAACATGCCATGCTGCTCCATCTATCATGTTTTAGTCTGTTACTAACCTGTACAGGGGCTTTGTGGTGTTATTGACTTTACGTAATCTACTAGAGTTAATGATGCAAGATAAATTAGATTATCTGAAACATAACAGTTTATTAGTCAGGTAAATGTATTATGCCAATTATTCAGTCAATTCATAAACAATCAATACAAGACATCAAATTCTCAAAGATAAATCTAAGATCAAAAGATTCGTACCTGACTTTAAAATATACATAGTATAGAGCATGAGCTCTATACTACGGACTGAACGGATTGCAGAATCGCCCTGTGCTTCTTGACTCTTTTCCCTAAATAGTCAACCCATGGTAAAACATTTCCCAAGTGGGGGCATCTGAAACAAAAATGGGAGCCCACCCGCTGTGGGAATGAGGAGGTAATTTGGGTAGAGGGCTTTGACAAATGACACCCCTTCTGCAGTGGGACAAATATACCTAAAGTTTAGAGTGTTTACTTGGATTATGCCTATTTCTATGCGAACAAGACCATTGTACCAGTCGCTGACATTGTACGAGACATTTCAAATGATATCAAACATAATGGATAAAGTCACTTGCATTCATATAGAACATTTATGCTTTGAGATGACCATTCTTTGTGAGTTGGATGAAGAGGAGTGTGGGTGAAGGGAGGAAATTGCGAGAGAGAAACAAAGGAATGAGTTAATTTCTAGGCAGTCTAACAGTATTTAGACACAGAAACTGACTAATCACAATGCAAAAAAAATTCTTTTGCTTTGTCTCGTTCTAGTCCAAATATAAAAAAAAATGATAATCAAGTAAAAATATTTTATATCTTTCTGGCTTTTATAAATCTGCTTTATGCAGTTTTTGTGAAAAATAAGGAAAACACGGATCCCTATGAGGTAGTTTTTCAAGTGCAGGGAAAACAAACAATACCTCAAATAAGAAAGTCAAATATACCTATAACAACACACACACACACACACACACACACACACACACACACACACACACA
>CAIGQW010053650.1:6658841-6672148 GCA_903798125.1 Danio choprae | reverse complement strand
CATGCTCAGTGATGTCTGAACACTGAAGACTAACTGAATGAACAGAGAGAATAAGAATGATTGTCTGATCAGTGTCTGCGTGCGTGTGTGTGCGCGTGCGTGTGTGTGTGTGTTAAAGCTGTTTCTGTCCTGTTTCAGTGCTTCATGTTTAGCTGATGTTTGAGCTTATAACAGATTTGCTCGTGTTTCGGCTAAACGTGAAGCCGTTGAGAAACTAAATCCAGCTCGTCTTAATGTCTGGAAGCCTTTCTGTTGGTTTGGGGTGTGTGATGTTTGTTTGTTTGTTTGTTTGTTTGTATTTGGTCACTGATCAGTAATTAAAATAGACTCTTTATGATGATAAGCTCAGTTTTTCCTGGAAAGTGCACAGAAACGCTGGAGATTGCTCTTTTGGACGTCATTTGGCTGCATCTACATGTTTTGTTTTGTATTAGGAATAATGCAGCTGTACGTTTTGTCATTGTTTTATTTGTACGATAACTTGTTGTTTTTTTTGTATATTGCTTGGTAGAACACTGAAAAGTGCCTTATTTTGTATGTAAAGATGGGATAAAGGTGTTTTTTTTTATCTGTACAATGTTAACTTTTTCAATTCTTTTATAATATTGTAGTTCGTTTTGGTTAAGAGCTTTTAATAAACTGATTTATTTAAGCATAACACGATTGCTTTGTGTTAGTTACTCTGCCGTTCACAAGCTTATTCTTTAAAAGGAGCTTCCAAATGAAAATAAGTGCAGTCGTGAACATTTATTTATTCATTTTCTTTTTGGCCTATTCCCCTTCCAGCTGCAACCCATCACTGGGAAACACCAATACACACTCGCACACTACGGCCAATTTAGCTTACCCAATTCACCTATAGCGCATGTCTTTGGACTGTGGGGGAATCCGGCAATCCGGCTCGGCAACTGACCCAGCCAGGCCTCGAACCAGCCACCTTCTTGCTGTGAGGCGATCGTGCTACCCACTGCGCCACCTTGACGCCCAGTCGTGAGCATAAAACTAATTTTGTGGAAAAATTGTTTCATTTTTCTATTTAAAGATATTTAAACATGTTCAATGTTATTTCTGAGATAAAAATAAAAAAACTGTGCAGCATCAACATTACACTAGACTTCGGTCACATGATCTTTAGCAACTATTCTAATATGCTTATTTTAATCTAATGCAAAGATTAATCACATCCAAAATAAAAGTTTGTTTTGACCAGTTATGTGTGTGTATTTATGTAATACATACACATGCATAAACAAAACTTTCTTGGCATTGATCTTTAAATGTGTGTATATATATAGCATTACACATCAATATATAGTATCAAGACATTTGTGCTGCCCATTTCATTACAAACCACAGGAGAGGGCAAATTCTTCAGCAGGATAGCGCTCCTCATACTTAAGCCTCCACATCAAAGTTCCTGAAAGCAAATAAGGTGCTCCAGGATTGGCCAGCCCAGTCACCAGACATGAACATTATTGAGCATGTCTGGGGTAAGATGGAGGAGGCATTGAAGATAAATCCAAAGTATCTTGATGAACTCTGGGAGTCCTGCAAGAACGCTTTCTTTGCCATTCCAGATGACTTTATTAATAAGTGATTTGAGTCATTGCAGAGATGTATGGATGCAGTCCTCCAAGCTCATGGAGTCATACACAATATTAACTCTTTTTCCACTGCACCATGACTTTATATTATATATTGGACATTATTTCTGTTCAGTGACAAGACTTTTGTCTAAGCAAAGTCAGACCTTACTGTCCTAATTAAATCATTCAAAATCAAGGCATGATCATATTTTATTTAGGTAAAAGTGTAATCTAGAGGCCTTTGCCTTTCATATAAGCCACTTCTGATACCAAATGATCAACTAGAAGTCAAGTTATTATTTATTGTTCCCAAAACTTGGATAGGCGTCAAGACTTTTGTCAGGTAGTGTATATTGTGTCGTGCATATTTTATATCTAAACATTTCCTCAAATATATGCATGCATACATTTATATGTACATAATAAATATACACAATACAAACTTTTATTCCGGTGCGATTAATCTTTGCCCAGCACTTATATTAATAAAAAGATGGATGGATAGACGGAAATAAACCCAGACTTTATGTATTTTAATATTATTTGTTTTTAGAAACAAATATGCTTGTATTTATTTCTTCAACGTCGAATATTCAATGATGCATATTCGGTTAATACAGAAGTGATCAAAATGACAGAATCTTACAGACTTCGGAAATCCCAGACTTACAAAATCTGAATTTTGGGACTTTTTACAGGTTTAGGATTTAGTGAATTGGGGAAAACACATATAAACATAACTAATATAAAGATCATAACTACTAAAATCTCTAAGACATTTCCTAAAAGTCATGACTCTGGTCCAGCGTAACATACGAAGCAAATACAGTAAAGTAATAAATACATGTATGGATAAGACGGAGTAGTGTACATTTACATTATAACAAAAGACAATCCTCTGAGATAGAAATGATCTGACAGTGAGCCGACAGGAACAGGTCATGTGACCATCAGCAGAAAACAAGCCACACTACAGTACGCTACAGCACAGTATTGATGGGAGAAACCAAGCTTTTCAAAGCTTCAGAACAACTGCTTGGCAAAATGATTCACTGCTTGTTTCAAAGTGTTAAAAAGAAACCACATGCTAGTGACACCTGCTGGTCAAAACCATGTCAATGCAACAAAAAACAAAATGGTGTACAATTAGCCTTTTCAAGCAAACAAAAAGGTGTTTAGGTGTTTAGGTGTATAGCGTGTGTGTGTGTGTGTGTGTGTGTGTGTGTGTGTGTGTGTGTTCATAGTTATTAAGAGAGCGGTATACATAAAAAGTAACTCAAAAGTAACCAATTATTTACCATAATAAGTAACTAAGTAACGCAACTATTTACCTTTTTGGGGGAGTAACTCGATATTGTAATGCATTACTTTCAGAAGTAACTTCCCCAACACTGCTCTCTGATTCCTGTATATACCCTGCAGTAGACACCCTAATAGTGTGTGTGTGTGTATTATAAATATTAAGAGAGCGCCACATGCTGTAATCACACAAAAAAGTAGCTCAAAAGTAACGTAATGCATTACTTTCCATAATAATTAACGCAACTATTTACCTTTTTCGGGAGTAACTTAATATTGTAATGTAACTTTCAAAAGAAACTTTCTCCAACACTGCTCTCTGACCCCTGGTTATACCCTGAAGTAATCACCCCTATAGCGTGTGTGTGTATTCATAGTTATTAAGAGAGCGGTACACATAAAAAGTAACTCAAAAGTAATGCATTACTTACCATAATAAGTAACTAAGTAACGCAACTATTTACCTTTTTGGGGGAGTAACTCGATATTGTAATGCATTACTTTCAGAAGTAACTTCCCCAACACTGCTGTCTGATTCCTGTATATACCCTGCAGTAGACACCCCAATAGTGTGTGTGTATTTGTGTGTGTATTCATAGTTATTAAGAGAGCGCCGCATGCTGTAATCACACATAAAAGTAACTCAAAAGTAACGTAAAGCATTACTTACCATAAAAAAGTAACTAAGTAACATTTGGGGGAGTAACTCGATATTGTAATGTATACACACTCCGAGTTTTAACCACTGACCTAAAACAAAAGATTGGTAAAGTTTTGGAAGCAGTGTTTTGAAGCAGTCATCACTCCAGGATTGTCAGTTGATGACTTACAGATGCACACTAAGTAGTAGGCATCACAGTGTTGTTGTGGTCAGTGGAGTTGAGTGTAACACACATAGCGATGTCCTTTTCCTCTCTGACAGTCTCGGATCTGCCATCGGCTCTTCCTCCACACCAGGACGCACCTCCTTGTCTCCTTCTTCTTCTTCTGGTTTTTCGGCGGGTTTCGTCTCCAGTTGGTGTAAGTGACCGATTCTCCATCCATCCACTCCCAGCGGCCCCTGCTTTCTCCATCATGCAGACCTGCAGTTCAGGACACACACACACACACACACACACACACACACATCAGTTCTGTCAAACAAATCATTCATTCATTTTCATTTCAGCTTAGTCTGTGCTTAGTCTGCAAGTGCTATAAAATGGAGAGATTCATCCAACATGATTTTAAGCATGATACTTTTATTAACTAATTTCGAATAACTCGTTTATTTTGTCTTTGCCATGATGACAGTGGATAATATGTTAAGTTTTTGCAAGATACTATGCTAACAATATAGCAGAATTCATTCATTCATTCATTTTCTTTTCGGCTTAGTCCCTTTATTAATCAGGGATCCACAATGGAATGAACCGCCAACTTATCCAACTTGTATGTTTTAAGCAGCGGATGCCCTTCCAGCGGCAACCCATCACTGGGAAACACCCACACACACTCATTCACACTCATACACTATGGACAATTTAGCTTACCCAATTCCCCTATAGCGCATGTGTTTGGACTGTGGGGGAAACCGGAGCACCCGGAGGAAACCCACGCCAACACGGGGAGAACATGCAAACTCCACACAGAAACGCCAACTGTTTATTATTATTATGATTAATTATTATTTAAATAAATAAATGAAAAAAATGATTAACATTTTTTTTTTCCAGCCACTCTAAAAGAAATAAAACTTGCTCCATAAGAAACATATATTAGGAAATAGTTTTTTTTTTTATTTCCCTACTTTTAATTTCTGAATGACATTTTAATTTTATTATTAATTGAAAAATAATGAAAATTTCACAGGACGGCAAACTATATATTTATGTATATTTTGGTGTATATTTTTGTATTTTTTGTACAGTACGTTTTTGTATTTATACTGTATACACATAATAAATATACACAGGGCATGCACGTGTATATATAAATGTAAATCAAAACGTTTATTTTGAATGAGGCAGCACGGTGGCGCAGTAGCACAATCGCCTCACAGCAAGAAGGTTGCTGGTTCGAGCCACGGCAGGGTCAGTTGGCGTTTCTGTGTGGAGTTTGCATGTTCTCCTCATGTTGGCGTGGGTTTCCTCTGGGTGCTCTGGTTTCCCCCACAAGTCCAAAGACATGCAGTATAGGTGAATTGGGTAAGCTAAATTCTCCGTAATGTATGAGTGTTAATGGGTGTGTATGGATGTTTCCCAGTGATGGGTTGCAGCTGGAAGGGCATCCGCTGTGTAAAACATATGCTGGATAAGTTGGCGGTTCATTCCGCTGTGGCGACCCCAGATTAATAAAGGGTCTAAGCTGAAAAGAAAATGAATGAATGAATATTTTGAATGAGATTAATGGTTTGACGGCACTAGTGTAAATAGAGAAGTTACCGATCCAGAAGGGTTTCCTCTGACTGAAGTCCCACAGCCAGGCCATGTGTGCTTTAGACTGAACACTGACCAGATGACCGCTGAACCTGCAGGAAAAAACACAAGTGTTGGGTTAAACATGGGCTGGAATAAAGTGAAACAAGGCAACTGAAAACATATGGACAAAGGGGACCTATTATGCAAAAATCCCTTTTAAAAGGGGTTTAAACACAGTTGTCAAGTCAAGTCGTGCTTTATTGTCATTCTGCTACATGTGTGGACATACAGAGGAACGAAATGTCGTGTCTCGCAGGACAACGGCGCTACATGGATTAATCATAAATACAAACACAACACTGGACATAAGAGCTATTATAAAAAAAAACCTATGCATAACTAACATTCATTGATTCATTTTCTTTTCGGCTTAGTCCCTTTATTAATCTGGGGTCGCCACAGCAGAATGAACCGCCAACTTATCCTGCATATGTTTTACGCAGCGGATGCCCTTCCAGCCGCAACCCATCTCTGGGAAATATTCATACACACTCATTATACTCTACTCTACTTCACTCTTATACACTACAGACAATTTAGCTTACCCAATTCACCTATACCGACTGTGGGAGAAACCGGAGCACCCGGAGGAAACCCACGCGAACACAGGGAGAACATGCAAACTCCACACAGAAATGCCAACTGAACCAGCTGAGGCTCGAACCAGCGACCTTCTTGCTGTGAGGCGATTGTGCTACTCGCTGTGCCACCGCGTCGCCCGCATAACAAACATATATTATAAAATAGAATAAAATACTTCACCTATACACATAAGACAGGCTATGCAAGTACTTTTACATGAGACTGAACAATGTTGTGCAGGATATTGTGCAAAAAAAAGGGTATTTAAGGTTGAAGCAAGCAGTGCAAGATGATTGTGGTACATTTACAGTAAACATTGAGTCCTTGTAAGGTAAAGTTTAGATAAAGTGTCAGGTGCATAAGAGAGAAGAGTGTTTCTACAGGTGGTCTGTCAAGCCCACTCACCTGAATGAAGCACAATTTAAAAATGCACAGTGTTTCCAAGAGACATGGAGTGATTAGGAAAGTGTCTATAGTGCAAATGTGCAACCTGGTGCAAGAGTCAGAGAGACGAGGGGGCATCCTTCCACAGGTGGTTTGTTAAGCCCACTCACCTGTATGGGACATACTCAGGAATGCATGGGGAGGTTTCAGAGGGGGGTAAGTTGACTGGAGTTGAGGGCTCTAACAGCCTGTGGGAAGAAGCTGTTGAGTAGTCTAGCTGAGCAGGCTTTAATACTTCGAAACCTTCTTCGTGACAGTCTGTGCTCTGTGCTGTTAAACATCACTTGGGAAACATTTGAAAAGGAATACAAATTTCACAGGAGGGCTAATCGTTTTGACTTCAATTGTATACGTAGGTTTCATCATTTTTGTTGTTGTTGTTGTTATTATATGAACAAATGAGTTATATATAATACATTCATTCATTCATTCATTTCGGCTTAGTCCCTTTATTAATCTGGGGTCGCCACAGCGGAATGAACCGCCAACTTATCCAGCATATGTTTTACGCAGCGGATGCCCTTCCAGCTGCAACCCATCTCTGGGAAACATCCATACACACCCATTCACACTTATGCACTACGGACAATTTAGCTTACCCAATTCACCTGTACCGCATGTCTTTGGACTTGTGGGGGAAACCGGAGCACCCGGAGGAAACCCACGCCAACACAGGGAGAACATGCAAACTCCACACAGAAAGGCCAACTGACCCAGCCGAGGCTCGAACCAGCGATCAGCGACCTTCTTGCTGTGAGGCGAACGTGCTACCCACTGCGCCACTGTGAGGCCATATATAATACATATAACATGTAATAACACATTTTTGGGTAACACTTTAAAACAATGGTCCATTAGTTAATGTATTTACTAACATGAACAAACAATTAGTAATACATTTATTACTATATTTATTCATATTTGTTAACGTCAGTTGATGTTAAGTTATGTTAACAGTGCATTAGCTAATGATAACAAGCACAACTTTAGATTTTAATAATGCATTAGTTAGTGCTGAACTATGATTAATAAATGCTTTGCAAGATTATTCATGCTTAGTTCATGTTAGTAAATGCATTATCTAATGGACACTTATTCTAAAGTGTTATCAATGATTGTTGCCTACTGTATAAGTTCTGGTACCTCTCTCTGCAGGCCCGTGCAGCAGAACTCCATGAGGCTTTACGCTCTGAGCTCAGTAAATAACAGTTATCACTGTGGTACGTCCATCCCTGAGGACATCTCTGCGCTTTCACAGTCTAGAAACACAGAGAAACGTTTGATGAAGAACAGAAACTGAAGGTTCAGTGATTCCTCTATTATTAAATACACTGTAAATGTGTTATTTACAGTTTCCGTATTTTGTGTTTTCAGTTTATTTACGGTTGTGAATTGCATTATGGGATGTTGATCTCTGCCCTGATGACTTTTAATGTTGAAAATCCAACTCTACAGCTTAACAAAGTGACTTTTATTGCCATTTTAATAGTATGAAATAATATAATGTATAAGAAATAATATATAGAGAGAGTAATAAGTCTGTAAAATAACAGAAAATGTGCTGACAGTTCATTACAGGGTGTTTGTACTGTAATATACAACACCAACCCAGACAATACATCACTTTAAACTATTAAAAATGGGAATAAATTCCAACTTTTCAACGTTAAAAGTTGTCAAAAGAAAGATCAAGGTCCCATAATGCAATTCAAAATGGGGAACACACAAAATAAAAACATGGATCACAATACGAAAAACTTATTATTATATTTGTACATTATATTTTTAATGTGAATGACCTCATTAGTGGGGGTCCAGGGCTTCCAGGAGCCCCCATTACAGCGAAACAGACGACCGGAGCTCTGGTTATAATGCAGGAGACCTGAGAGTTCTGGAGTACAGCGCTTGGAGGACGTCTGAGAGAGAAACCAGCAACAAACACAGCATTATACTGTAACATACAACACCAACCAAGACAATATATCATATATATACTGTATATATAAATGTATTTATTCATTTACACACATATGCGCAATACATTACACACATATTACATTTTATTTTGAATGCATTTATTCATTCATTTTCATTTCGGCTTAGTCCCTTTATTAATCTGGGGTTGCCACAACGGAATGAACCGCCAACTTATCCAGCATATGTTTTACATAGCGGATGCCTTTCCAGCTGCAACCCATCACTGGGAAACATCCACACACACCCATTCACACACATACACCACGGACAATTTAGCTTACCCAATTCACCTATACCGCATGTCTTTGGACTGTGGGGGAAACCGGAGCACCCGGAGGAAACCCACACCAACACGGGGAGAACATGCAAACTCCACACAGAAATGCCAACTGACCCAGCCGAGGCTCGAACCAGCGACCTTCTTGCTGTGAGGCGATCGTGCTACCCACTGCGCCACCGTGAGGCCCATTTTGGATGCAGTCCCCAGATTAATAAAGGGACTAAGCCAAAATGAAAATGAATAAATGAATGAATGAATAACTTTTCTGTTATTTATAGATTATTGTTAATTTGTAACTAGATTATATTAATTTATATTTCCACACTATACAGTAGGCAAGTGTGTGATTTTGGACGCAGCGTATCTCACCTGAGTGTGTGTGCGCTGCAGGAGTCTGCTGCTGGTGTGTGTGGAGGTTTGCTGTGGTTTAGTCTGGACAGTAAGAAGACGCTGCTGCCCCCTGCTGTTGACCTGAACCTCTGCCCGTCTGTCAGTCCTGGGGGCTGATTTATCCTCCTCCACGGCCATTGACACCAAACCATGATACTGTCAGTCAATCACAACACACTCAAAAAAAAAATCACAATTGCTCTTTGTTCAAACTACTTAATTAAAATGAGCTGAAATAACACAATTCTTGAGAGGTTTTTTTGCCGACATGTTGCCCATTTGTCCTTCATGTTGCCCCACCACAAATCGATTGAGAGGAACCCAGCATTTTTTCAGTGCATTATAACGATGTCAATGTGTATTGTACATTATACTGAAGAGTTCAATGTGTGTAATGCTGTGCACTGCACTACTTAAATACAGTTTGCAATTGACTTTTTTTACATGATCACTTACAGGAACACTGAACCAGTGAGCAATAAAACAACAACGTGTCCAATAGATGAATAAACATCACCATATTTCGAAAGATCATGCACCCATTGGCTAAATTCTCCATCAGTCAAACTAGAAAGTAAGTTGCTGGCTAAAAGTGGCTCACAGATATGCATATGCGGAACGTCAAAACACTCGACTGCTTTGGTTAGATTTCAGTAACTATAACTTTGACTTTTTATTTCGTTTGTGGTCTCATATTATTTGTAACACTCTAAGCTATGACATCGTCTTGCTTTTTACTACAAAGACGCCATTTTCGCGTGTAAGTAACATAGTAAACAATGTAAACAACAGGTCTCGGTGACATAAACACATCAATAACCATCCATAATTCAACACTATTGTGTGGGTGGACTAAATGTGTTCGATGGGATGTTGTTCTGAGGACTCTTACCTTTCAAAATAAATCCTGATGTACAGGAATAAATGCGTGCGTGTCTTGTTATTACAATGATAAGTATGTAGTCCATATCTAATAAGCGTTTTCTGTACAACTTACACAGATTTAGCAAATAAATTCTTTATGAGCTCCCCATTGAAAAACTAGCTACAATGGCTGCTGCACGAGGGTTGTAGCTTCAGACTGATGTATAGTTTGTCAAGATTACTCGTGTTCATTTTGATGTAATCTATTCGTAAACACTGACATGTGCAAAAACAGCGCCCCAGTGCGTCCACGTCCTGACGCTGGCTAAGAGTACGTTTTTTAACACATTTTAAATCTGCTTTCAATCCTTTTATTTCTTTGTTTCTTATGTTTCTTTTATTGTTGTTTACTGTATGTAAAGCACTTTGTGTGCATGATGTATCCTGGGGTCACTGGATGTTTCAGGGCTTTCAACATCAGACACCCTCACCCAGGTTGATCAGGTTGATCAGACCCCAGCTTGCGTCCCAGTAGCCATCACCCATGGATCAGCCCTCTTTATCCATAGCCATCTTGTGGCTTTCTCTGCAGCTTCACAAACTGACTTAATGGCCGTCTTCTTAGCTGCTAATGTTAGGCCTAGTTGGTTAAGAACTTTACAGAGTGAACGCCCTGCAAACACTCTACAGCCCACCTCTACTGGCTCACAGTGGGTCTTCCAGCCCCCTTCCCGGCACTTCTCTCCTAGCTCCTGGTACTTTGAGTGTTTCCTTTCATTTGCCTCTTCCATCCGAATTAGTATTGTGTATGATATTTTCATTCATTAATTCATTTTCTTTTCGGCTTAGTCCCTTTATTAATCTGGGGTCACCACAGCGGAATGAACCGCCAACTTATCCTGCATATGTTTTATGCAGCGGATGCCCTTCCAGCTGCAACCTATCACTGGGAAACATCCATACACTCTCATTCACACACATACACTCCGGACAATTTAGCTTATACAATTCACCTATAGCGCATGTCTTTGGACTTGTGGGGGAAACCGGAGCACCCGGAGGAAACCCACGCCAACAGAAATGCCAACTGGCCCAGCCGAGGCTTGAACCAGCGACCTACATGCTGTAAGGCGATTGCGCTACCCACTTCGCCACCATGACGCCATGTATGAAATTTGCTATATAAATAAACTTGCATTGCCTTGCTAATATGATATGCAAATTAAGAGATCACATGGAAATCTCAGTTTAGTTATGATTGCGCGAAACACCCTTCTTCTTTATTCTGTAACTACTGCAACTATATTTAATTCAGTGCATTTGTGCATAAAATAACAGAAAGGTGCCACCAGGACAACAAATGAAACCATTTGTTTTTATTTTTGTCACCCTTATAAATGTAAAAAAATCTTTATTTTCAAAGCCGTACCTGATAAATCCAGATAAAAGTTCATTTTCAAGTGGCATCTGAATATACTACTATTATTATGTTTTAATTGCACTTACTTTAAAAATGAGCTCAGATCCACGACGGATGGTTTCAGAAGGCTGAACCTGAAAGCAAAGTTCACAATTCAAGGTTTGTACCTGATAATAACATAGGAAAACATATTTATACAAGAAACGCCAACCACCCGGGAGAGCAATACCATCAATCAAGTTTGTAAGAGCGGGTCAAAAGCCCCCAACCACAGTAACAACAAGAACCAATCTGCTGCAGAAGGCCCAATCATGAGAAATGAAGGTAGACCTGAGGGAAAGACTGCAATTCCCCCCGGTTGTCCAGACAACCCTTTGGCCAGATGCAGTACTGTGGTCTGAAGAGGCAAAGAAGATCATTCTCATCGAGCTTACAGTCCCATGGGAAGAGGGTTGAGAGCAAGCGTTTGAGAGGAAGAGCGCCAAATACCAGGACCTCTTGCATGATCAAGGAGAAAGGTTGGCTGGCATGGCTCTTCCCAGTCGAGGTCGTCTGTAGCGGATTCCCCGCCCAATCAGTATGGAGGATGCTTACAGCCATTGGGGTGATGGGGAGGGAGAGAAAGATAACTGTTCGCGGGATGTGGGAGGCAGCAGAGAGAGCTTCTTGCTGGTTACGGAGCAGGAGAGAGGAGCTTAGCTGGAAGCCGGGGGGAGTTGATGGGCAGTGATTTGGCCATTACTGCTAACCAACAATGCTGAGGGTGTTGCGGCTTAGGGTTGAAACAACCAATGACTGTTGGATACCGCCTGATGACATCAACTCTTCTGGCTAAGGCTACATTCACCAAAAGTGAAAGAAGGAGAAGCATCTTTGGATGTAATTGTAATTACTTAGGCGACGCGGTGGCGAAGTGGGTAGCACAATGGCCTCACAGCAAGAAGGTCGCTGGTTCGAGCCTCGGCTGGGTCAGTTGGCATTTCTGTGTGGAGTTTGCATGTTCTCCCCGTGTTGGCATGGGTTTCCTCCGGGTGCTCCGGTTTCCCCCACAGTCCAAAGACATGGGCTATAGGTGAATTGGGTAAGCTAAATTGTCCGTAGTGTATGAGTGTGTATGGATGTTTCCCAGAGATGGGTTGCAGCTGGAAGGGCATCCGCTGCGTAAAACATATGCTGGATAAGTTGGCGGTTCATTCCGCTGTGGCGACCCCAGATTAATAAAGGGACTAAGCCGAAAAGAAAATGAATGAATGAATGAATAATAAGCACAGACAAAAACACACAAATACTGTATGTACTGTATGTATAGGGGTTTTTATCAACTAAAACTATCCTAATTGTATTTTTTTATTTTAATGAAGCTGAAATAAATATAACATGAAAATAACATATTAATAACTTTAATCAATAAATTAAATAAAATGCTGCCTTTACAACTCATTGAAACAAAGTATTAAAAATACTCGAATGAATCAAGATCACATAACTAAATGACTAAAACCTAAAAATAAAATAAAGACATAAAAGTAAAAGCTTTTGTTAAAAATATTGTTGCATGTACATACACTCCAAGGACATTCCTTAAAGAGATATGCTGTATATACAATATATGTTGGTACTGTTATATTTTTCTTGGCTAAATAAAATATACATTACATGCAGGACTTACGAACATGAATAAATATAACTGTTTCTCTTTTGATTATTGTACTGCAGAGTATGTGGTTTCATTTGTTGTGCTGTATTTTTCGAACTGTTAATAAAAGAAATAAACATGAATAAGAATTCAATGAAATAACATGAAAATAAATCTGACACTAAATAAAACCCTAATAAAACTGACAAAAGTGCATATTCATTCATTCATTTTCTTTCGGCGTAGTCTCTATGTCAGAGGTCGCCACAGCAGAATGAACCGCCAACTATTCCAGCAAATGTTTTATGCAGCAGATGTCCTTCCAGCCGCAACCCAGCACTGGGAAACACACACACACACACACACACAC
>CAIGQW010053650.1:6620380-6641521 GCA_903798125.1 Danio choprae | reverse complement strand
CTCACCCTCATGTCAATCCATTCCCCTGAGAGCTTTGTTCATCTTCAAAACACAAATGAAGATATTTTAGATGAAATCCTGGAGCTCTCTCATCTTCCATAGACAGCAATGGTTCTGAGATGTTCAAAGAAAAGAAACCAAAAATGCTCCACGTGACAGCAGTGGTTGAACTGTACTCATATGAAACTCCAAGAACAATTTTGTGTGCCAAAAACTGTATGACTTTCTTCACCAGTGTCTTTTGCATATTTACTACAGACAATATGGGGCTCTATTTTGGCCCGTTTCCATTGAGTGGTACGGTACTGTACGGTATGGTTAGGCTCGGTACGCTTTTATGGCCGTTTCCACTGTCAAAAGGTACCTAAAAGCGAACTGTACCGTACCACTTTTTGGGCACCCTTTGCAAAGGTTACCTAGCATGACAAAAGGGTACCCTTTTGTAAGACGCACAGCTGAATGCTATTGGTTTACAGAGATACATCACTTACGCATACATAAGCAGGAGAATGAAAACAAAGAAACCGCCATTTTTAAATACACAGCCGAGACATTACATCGTATTAATATATACATATAATAACAAGCCATGGTCGACCCGAGCAGAAACAAACCTTGTCATTGTCTTGATGAACAGCCACAGAGCCAAAAAGAACAAAATCTGCTGTGTCCTGTTTTTGTTTTACAATGCCGTCTAAAAGTGCAAGCGGTTTCACTTTCTCCAAAGAGCTCGCGTGCGCGTCTATATTTGAAATAATGAACCATTGGTACCCTTTTGGCAGTGGAAACGCAAGCCTGATTAAGGTGACCCGTACCGACCCGTACCGTACCGTACTGTAACAGTCAGTGTACCAGTCACTTTTGCTATTTTAAACATTAGAAAAACGGTCTGCACACCCAGCGCATGGTCTAAAGAGGTTTCCTTATTCTCTTAATGAGTTATTGGTGTGTTTTGGGTGTATTAACCCAATCAGAGTCTCATCTCCTATTCCCTTTAAGAGTAGTTGTGGTCACACGATGGCAAATTCACTATTTACAATGCAGACTTTGTAATTGAAAAAAAGGAATGTTTCACTAGCGAGGAATGGATCTGCAATTTGCCAATGTCATTCATCACTACTGCTGATAGGTAGGTAGACTAATTTTGATTCAATAACTATCCATTATGATATGTAGGCATTTTTATATTTATGCAGACAGTAATAATGTTTCTAATTTAAATTCTTTTTTTATATTTAAAAATGTTTGTGGGTCACTGCACATCCCTATGTGTGTAATAAGCAACGTGTACGTGCATTTTGAACCATAATTAGTCTATCACTAATCTACTCTTTAAATAATAACAACAACCAAAACACTGTGCCATTGACTTTAGACCAGCTTTTAGTTAATCAAAGGTACGGTTTATTTCAATTGCCTTCTTTTCAGACCAGCATGCCATGGGTGCACAAATGAATGCAAATCCATTTGCTATTTAAACAATGTGCAAGACTTGAAAATAGTACCTGTGCCTGGAGGAAACTAGCAAAAAGCATTTGTGTTGGGCCTGGTGCCACATTGCACCCATGATAGGGCCCTTGATGTGTGTGTTTCACATTGCTGACTCTAATAGGAATAGTTATACCGACCATAGTAAACACATAGATGACTTGGTGAACAAAGTCATATTTATTTTTTTGGGGGGGTGAAGCAAAAGTGTTCTTGGAGCTTCATATGATTATTGTTCAACCAT
This sequence comes from Danio choprae, assembly GCA_903798125.1. Taxonomy (NCBI): domain Eukaryota; kingdom Metazoa; phylum Chordata; class Actinopteri; order Cypriniformes; family Danionidae; genus Danio; species Danio choprae. The sequence continues at coordinate 6,639,789 of CAIGQW010053650.1, read as the reverse complement.
TGAAGTCACATTGAATGTTTTGACTATGTTTTTGGTTTCTTTTCAGGACTGTGGAGGATGAGAGAGCTCTCAGATTTCATCTAAAGTATCTTAACTTGTGCTTTGAAGATGAACAAAGGTCTCAGGGAATTGGACCAGCATGAGAGTGAGTAATTTTAAACTCATTGTAAATGAGGGCTATTGTACCTCTGGTGCTTGGTTATCCACTGGCAGAACCGTTACGTTAAAGCAGATCCCGGTGGTCGTGCTGTCTTCCTGGCTGGTCACTGACAGGACAAACTGGATGTGCTGAGGGTACGGTCCGATGTCCAGAATGGGGGGCATGTAAGCCACTTTCATGTAGTTGACTGCGTGCTACAGACACATCCAAGAGGATAGTGTACAGCTTCAGTTGCTTTTGGTCAGATAAATGTTAAAGATGCTGTATGTACTTCTTTGATACTTTTTTGAATGTCTGTCTTTGTTTTGGTCTCTATAACCAGCCCACTGCCAGTTTTCCCAATTATATTTGGGTTGCTATGATGGAAAACGTATAGCATATTTCATTTCAGTCTTGAAGGCTGCCTCAATGTATGCAGCCACGACTGAAAATGTGACCAAAACTCAAAGTTATAAAAATCCACATGAGGTGGTTTTTAATTAGCCTCTAATATAAATATTACACATGTAAACATTAGCTGAGCAGCTTACAATGTAAGGCTCGATTTTGAGGAACTCACTACTGTTATCGTCATCAATGTGGCAACCTGCTTGTACGTCGAGTCATAAGAGAGGAGGACGGTTGAATAAAACCTCCTCCAATAATTAGAAATTGGACCGCAATACCTAGTTCAACCACATGGTGTCAATCCTACATACTGCACATTCAAACCCAGGCTCATTCTGCAAACCTAACCCTATATACATTTCTGGATAGCGCCAAATAAGTCCCAGGAGGTACTTTATTTGCAGTTTTTGTTTTTGCAAATCCACCAGAGGTCGCTGTCCATGCTTTTTGAGATCTCAAATTTCTCTCACAAGTGCCATTCGCGCCTGCTCATCTCACGTAAATCCACCAGAGGCCGCTGTCGACTGACTAACTGACTGACTGACTGACTGACTGACCGATCGACTGACCCACCCCTAAACCCAACTGACAGTGTTTTCAAAAGAAATTCAGAAAAAGAAAAGGCCTCGCCTGCTGCCTGATTTTTACCACATTTTTAGATTTTACCAGATTCTCACACTGTTATTAACTTGTTTATTTTATGTTTTGGCTTTTGTTATTGTCTTACCTGCTTTCTGGAACCGTTCTTCGCCTTTGTCGCAGTCAACTCCTCCCTGCGTCTCAAGTCCGCCGACGTACTCGGCGAGCTACTTTACAAACTGGTAACAGTGGATAAGCCGTCCATATGGTAAGGTAAGCGGTCAGCTGGTAATCGCGAAAAGAAACGGCATCATACCGCCCCGTAGCGTTCGTTTTAAAGACGAAATGCAGCCATATGTACCTCTGGCTACATAATTTGCGATCTCCAGAAATGTATATAGAGGTACATTTTCAGAATGAGTCTATGTTGTGCATATTTAAAGTTCAGAGTGTTTACCTGTGTGAAAAGTCTCAGCATCGGCGCACTTGAGTCTTTGCTAAATTTTGGGATGCTGTCGACCAGAAACAACCTTCCTGCATCAGACCCTCTGTAAATTACAACATTTAAGTCAAACATGTCAAGTCAAATTCTGCAGGTGACTTTTTAAAACTGTCCTTTTGGGAAAATGTGTGTTTTACATGCAAAGTGGTTTATTTTATACCCATAGGTGGTGGTGTAGAAAGGTGGGGTGGTGACGGTGTATGTAAGCTCACTATCTGGGGACTCCAAATCTACAAAGTGCAGTTGTTGCTTGGTCAAATAGACAACATCAGTCTCATTGATGACCAAGTGTCTTGATACACCCGGAGCCTCTTGTGGAGGCTGATCTGGCACTGGCTGGATCTGAATCACAATGACCTGAAAAATAATTATTATTAATCTAATCATTGAAGAATCATGAGTAAAAAAGTCTAGTTTACACCTGATTGACTACTAGAATAGCCCATACTATAGACCCTTTTCACATTTCCGGGTTTCTCAGTAGGTTTCTCGGAAATTGTCATAGTTGGGTAAACTTAGAGCGCAGTGAATGGGAGAGTACAACAAAACATTTTTTTACAGTAATATTTGCTGAACTAATAAAAGAAAAACTCATCGATGGTGCTATCAAGACTTTCAGAAAAAAAGGAAAGAAATAGCGTGAGACTGAAAACGGCAGCCAGAAGACAGAACAATGTCAAATTTACTGTCCTGCCCATAGACGCGGCATTAGAAATGCCTCGCACAAGAGATAATTTGTTTTTTGTAATTTGATGCAAAGATGATATAATACATACATAAACACATATAAATACACTACCTGACATAAGTCTTGTCGCCTATCCAAGTTTTAGGAACAACAAATAATAACTTGATTTTAGTTGATCATTTGGTATCAGAAGTGGCTTATATGAAAGGCAAAGGCCTCAAGATTACGCTTATTTTACCAAAATAAAATATGATCATGCCTTGATTTTTTAATTATTTAATTAGTAGAGTAAGGTCTGACTTTGCTTAGACAAGATTTGTCACTTAATATATTAATACACTTGATACACTTAATACACTTGAATATAAAGTCATGGTGCAGTGGAAAAAGAGTTAATATTGTGTATGACTCCATGAGCTTGGAGGACTGCATCCATACATCTCTGCAATGACTCAAATCACTTATTAATAAAGTCATCTGGAATGGCAAAGAAAGCGTTCTTGCAGGACTCCCAGAGTTCATCAAGATTCTTTGGATTCATCTTCAATGCCTCCTCCTTCATCTTACCCCAGACATGCTCAATAATGTTCATGTCTGGTGACTGGGCTGGCCAATCCTGGAGTACCTTGACTATCTTTGCTTTCAGGAACTTTGATGTGGAGGCTGAAGTATGAGAAGGAGCGCGATCCTGCTGAAGAATTTGCCCTCTCCTGTGGTTGTAACGGAATGGGCAGCACAAATGTCTTGATACCTCAGGCTGTTGATGTTGCCCTCCACTCTGCAGATCTCTCGCACGCCCCCATACTGAATATAACCCCAAACCATGATTTTTCCTTCACCAAACTTGACTGATTTCTGTAAGAATATTGGGTTCCAATAGGTCTTCTGCAGTATTTGTGATGATTGGGATGCAGTTCAACAGATGATTCATTGGAAAAATCTACCTCCTGCCACTTTTTCAAATAATCAACTAGAAGTCAAGTTATTATTTGTTGCTCTTACAACTGGGAACGATGACAAGACTTATGTTTTTTTTTTTAAATGTAAATATTAAAAACTTCCAAGGATTTAAGATGCTGATGACCATTAAACACATCATAACCGTCTTGTGAAAAGGTCCATTAAATAGGTTGATGGAGGTACTGAATATTAATGATTTACCTGAGGCTCTGAAAGGTTAGGTGGGTCATGAAAGTCAGACAGCACCACCTCAAAAGAGTCGTCAAACACCTCACTGCCTGAGTGCCGATAATAGATGATGGAATGGAAGAGGTCCTTCTGAAGAAAACGGCTCACAGGGTATCCTGCAGAATAATGCAAATAATTTGAGTATTGTTTATAGTTATTTGAGTATTGTTTATAGGTTGAATATGTATTTTTAATAATATGGCCTTGGGACTACCTACATCTGGCAAAGGGACTACCAATGAAAACTAGTCTAATTGGGCTAATTTGGGTACATTTAGGTTCTTGGGTTGATTAATAAACACTCTCCCTGGTTGTGAAATAAATAAATAAATAAATAAATAAATAATAAACTCTAGCTCCCCTGTACACTTTAAAAAATGTTGCCTTAAATATTTTTGTCGAATCAAATTGGCTTTTCTAGTCATCTCAACTTACATCAATCAAACTGACTAAACATATGAACTTTGCATAACTTAAAAAACGCAGTTAACACCTGATTGACTTATTAAATTAAGTTGAAGTAACATAAAAACATTTGTTGTCATGACTTTTTGTCGTATCATTTTTTAAAGTGTAGTTCACAACCTACCTGCACCAACCCCCATGCCTTAGAAAAATAGCTGGATGACCATCCCTTTAAGAATTACAGAAGGTGTTTCTTAGACATTAATTAATTAAATTATTTATTCATTCATATTTCTTTTATTTAAATTAAATGTAACTATTTTTAATATAATTTCTTTTTTTATAATGATTGCTTGAAGGGTTTTGAAGTGTTCCCAGAAATGCAATTACGCAACCCCATTTTCAACTAAATACTGAAAATGTTTTATACATTTGACAATAGTGTCGTTTTGGGGGCTCCAAAATGCAAACCTTTATTACTTAATGAGGTTATAAAATGTGAATATTGTTATCATTATTACTCAGATTGCACTATTATTATCCGGGACTGCATTATTAGTATAATTTATTCAGTACTCCAATATTTTGGACAGTACAGAATTTTATTGTATACTCTGAACTCAGTCTGAACTAAATATGTCAGAGCTCATCCCAATTAAATCATTTCTATCCTTTATAACAAACAACAACAGTCCATTTCCCAATGTATGTGTTTTTAAAATATTGTATAGCTGAATAACTAAACTGTATTTTTATATTATCTTTACTTTTTATTTTATTTATTTATTTATTTTTATAAGTCGTGTGTTGCCGACCTCTTGACCAGGTCACCCTTGTAAATGAGATCTTGATCTATCTGGTTATATAAGAAAACATATATACTAATGCACATATATTCTTTTATTGTATATATTGCTATATTTAGGTGGTTAATAAGACGTTACAAGACACGTGTTAGGGTGTTAATAGCTAATGAGTAATATTTACAATTACATTTAGTAATTTAGGAGATGCTTTTGTCCAAAGCGACTTACAATTGAGGAGGCATTCAGCGATTCAACAAGAAGAGGCAATACACACAAGAAGTGCTAATTACACAAAGGAACTGTTAGTGCTCAGAGAATCAAGTGCTACATTTTTTTATAGAGAGAAGAGTGTTTCTACAGGTGGTTTGTCAAGCCCACTCACCTGTGTGAGGCACACTTCATAAATGCACAATGTTTTTTGAGATATGGAGTGATTGTAAGAAAGTGTCTGGTGCAAATGTGCTAAACTGGTGCAAGTGTGGGTTAAGGTGTCAGAGAGATGAAAGAGTGTGTTTTCTACAGGTGGTTTATCAAGCCCACTCATCCATATGAGGCACACTCTGAATTGCATAATGTTTTGAGTTTGTCTCGTGGGAGTCGTATTTATTGATTTGCTATTGTACTACTAACTAATATTTACATCCAACCCTTTTTCTCACCAGTGATCCCAGGTCCTGGCATCTTCATGATTTCTCCAGCCTGTGGAGCTCTGGTGACGTTGAACATGATGTAGTCGTCACTGGAGTCCATGTCGCAGGCCTGTAAGATGGATCCTCTCAGCAGAGCCGTTTGGCCTTCAGAAAGCTCCAGCAGCATGTTGGTAATGAGGAACGGCGGACTGTCATCTTTGGGCAGGATGTTGATGGGAAACTTGTGTCTAGTTTGATGTAAGCCGTCAGTGATCCGGAAGACTATATAATCTTTAATAGTGTCGCTGTCATCGTGGTGGTAATGTACGACACCACTTTTAATATCGTTCACAGTGAACATGAATCCTTTTCCACCTAGCATACAGACAAACGTAGTGTAAAGGCACAGTATGTCATTTTGGTCACTAGAGGGCGCAAATTCACAATAAACAAAGGCATAGTTTGATGATGCAGTGACTGAGTGTGGAATCATGGGAGTTGTGGTCTTCATTACATCCTATGGGACCTCTGCAGAAATCACGTTGACGGACGAGCTAAAGTATTCAACACTTATCATGGTAGTATAAAGCAGCAACACCTAAGCAGCAGAGCTTTTATTATGCCACAGTTCACCATTTCCAGTTCTTTCGCTCATGATCCCATAGAGAATTAGCAAAGCTGTTTTATCAGACTAAGTACATTTTAGACCTCAGTTATAATGCTGCTCTGTGCAGACTAATAAAACACACAACATATTAAAGCGTCGTTAGTGTTTCGCTGTTTTCTCTAAAACCAAACATGGAAATCGAGGGTGTGTGATGTCATTAGCATTAAACACACTATTTTAGTTCAAATAGACACTCTTCACATTTCCAGGTTTCTCAGAATAGTACTCATCCACTCAATTCCTTCGGCTTAGTCCCTATTTATGAGGGGTCGCCACAGCGGAATGAACCACCAACTATTCCAGCATATGTTTTACGCAGTGGATGCCTTTCCAGCTGCAACTCAGTGCTGGGAAACACCCATACACTCTCACATTCACACACACGCATACACTATGGCCGATTTAGTTCATCCAATTGACCTATAGTCGTCTTTGGACTATGGGGGAAACCAGAGCACCCGGAGAAAACCCACACCAACATGGGGAGAAACTCCAAACAGAAATGGCAACTGACCCAGCCGGTACTCGAACCAATGACCTTCTTGCTGTGAGGCAACAGTGCTAACCACTGAGCTAACCTCAGAATAGAATGTTAAACTAAAAAACTATGAGAGTACCACAAATACATGTGTTGCATTACAATTTGCTCAGATAACAAAAGAAAAACTCCACAATAGTGTGTGAGACTGATACCGGCAGCCAGAAGAGAGAAAAATTGTCAAATTGACTGTCCCACCCCCAAACACCTTGCATAAGTGTTAATAGTTATTTTATGCAAAGATATGCAATATTTTTTTGATTGTCTACAGAACAAACCACTGCAATACAATGACTTGCCTAATTACTCTAACTTAACCTAATTAACCTAATTAAGCCTTTAAATATCACTTTAAGCTGAATACTAGTATGTTGAAAAATATCTAGTTAAATATTATGTGCTGTCACCATGGCAAAGATAAAATAAATCAGTTATTAGATATGAGCTATCAAAACTATTATATTTAGAAATTCATTCATTCATTCATTTTCATTTCGGCTTAGTCCCTTTATTAATCTGGGGTCACCACAGCAGAATGAACCGCCAACTTATCCAGCATATGTTTTATGCAGCGGATGCCCTTCCAGCTGCAACCCATCTCTGGGAAACATCCATACACACCCATTCACACTCATACCCTACGGACAATTTAGTCTACCCAATTCACCTGTACCGCATGTCTTTGGACTTGTGGGGGAAACCGGAGCACCCGGAGGAAACCCACGCCAACACAGGGAGAACATGCAAACTCCACACAGAAACGCCAACTGACCCAGCCGAGGCTCGAACCAGCGACTTCTTGCTGTGAGGCGAACGTGCTATCCACTGCGCCACTGTGAGGCCTATATTTAGAAATGTGTTGAAAAAAGTTCTTTCCGTTAAACAGTGGCTAATAATTCAGGTGGCTAATAATTCAGGAGGGCTAATAATTCAGACTTCAACTGTAAATCAGCAAAATATATAACACTGTTCTAGTGGTCTTTGGAAGAAATTAATGCAAGAAATTGTACATATTGTGCCTTTAATATTACTTTACCTGCATTGAAGATATTCTAAATAATCTGTACACAGTATACCTCTAACAGTGAGTCTGCCATGCTGCAGGCCGTCCACAGTGATGATCTTCACAGCCTTCAGGTTGTCGTTGTCAACAATCTGCAACTGATCCCATGTGATTGGACGAGACTGACCTTCCAACAGACTGAGACCTATTAAAGCGATAGTTCACCCAAAAAAAGAAAATTGTAATCATTGTCATCATTTAAGCACCCTTTTAATGTTCCAAAACCATTCATTCATCCATTTTCCTTCGGCTTAGTCTCTGATTTAGCAGTGGTCACCACAGTGGAATGAAACACCAACTATTCCAGCATATCTTTTACGCAGCGGATGCCCTTCCAGCTGCAACCCAGTACTGGGAAACACCCATACACTCTCATTTAATTCACCTATTCTCAAATAAAATAAGGAAAAATCTAGGGAAAAATAAAAAAGTATCTAATTTTGTTGAAATTTTATTCAGTTTTCTCTTTTTGTTTGCAATAACTCAATTGAATTTAAACGTACTATCTTTATATTCCTGAAGATGTTAGGCAGCCAAACTCTTATTTCAATAGAGAAAACTGTATAATAAAACTGTGTTATTAAAATGCACCATAATACATTGGCTATATTCACTGAGAAATGGTTCAAATGTTTATTTTAATTAACAAGAAACGATTCATTAAACATACAGTAATGTGTATGAAAGGGATGCCCAATACAGACCCATATTCCAGGAGACTCTTGGCGCATTGGTATCCGCTGTCCTGATGGACACGTGAACCGTCACAGGCTGGCTTTTCTCAAAGTAGAAATCATGCACTTCAAACTCCACCTTAGCAGAAATGAACAATGCATGACTACTGCTTTATAGAGGGGAATAAAAACTTCTGTTTAAAAGGATAAGCACACCAAAAACAAAACATTTGAGGTGGGTTTTTCAGTAAAACATTACAGATGTTTTAGCCTAAACCATGTCAATGTATTATCAGGTGCTACAGGAATTCATTTTGTTTTGCCTGTATATGTTTTTTATTACTCTCAAAGTGCTGGTAGCCATTTACAGGTGAAGTCAAAATTATCATCCTTCCTGTAAAAAGTGTTGTTTAACGGAGAGTTTTTTTGAACACATTTTTAAACATAATAATTCTAATAATAAAAAAAGCTCAACAAAGGCTGTACTTCCTTCGTCAGCTGAGGAAGTTCAACCTTCCAGAGGAGCTGCTGAAACAGTTCTACACTTCCATCATTGAATCAGTCCTCTGCACTTCAATAACTGTCTGGTTTAGCTCAGCTACCAAATCCGACCTCCGAAGACTACATCGAATAGTTCGGACTGCTGAGCGAATCACTGGTACAACCCTCCTACTCACCAAGAACTGTACTTATCCAAAGCGAGCAGAAGGGCTGCCAAAATCACTCTGGACCCCTCACACCCAGCACACTGCCTCTTTGAGCTTTTACCTTCTGGTGGCCACTACAGAGCACTGTGCACCAGAACAGCCCGACACAGAAACGGTTTCTTCCCTCAGGCAATCCATCTTATGAACACTTGATGATAGTAACTGTGAAACAAACATCACTACTTGCTATACACTTTTTATACACATATACACTTATTTAACCACATACTGTACATGCCAATCTGCACATAACAGCTGCACATATAACATTGTATATAGTAATATACCTGTACATACACTTGTCAATTTGCATATTTGCATTCCATACTTACTTCTATTTTTAAAATATATTTATTATCTGTGTTTTGTCCTGTCTCTGTAATTCTGTTGCACTGTAGAAGCTTCTGTCACGAATGCAAATTCCTCGTATGTGTGAACATACCTGGCAATAAAGCTCTTTCTGATTTTCTTTCTTTCTAATAATTCATTTCTTTTGTCTTTGCAATGGCGGAGGTGCTTAATATTTGCAAGTAGTGTTGACAAAAATATCAATATATTGATAAATATCAACACTGGAATATTTAAGACAATACGATTTAGCTTTTGGTCAGTATAGATAGCGGAGTTGCCCTTTAAATCTCCCTATAAAGTTAATATATATGGCTAATCTTCCTCAAAGTTATTGGAGTTTTAGCTGACAAGAAAAAACATCGACTTAGGTACGGGTGTGCTAATTGTTTGTGTAAGCAGCATGTGCACTGATAATATGTGAAATAAATGCAAAACAGTATGTTTATCATATAAATAGTGATGTATTATCTGCCACTAATGAGCAATATGCAATAGATCTGCTAAAGTATTTATACATTTTTGCATCAGTTAATATAAATCGATGTCCATGTAAGCTCTAATCTGTTGAGGAAAATTCATTAATAATAATATTAGGATAACACTGTTGTTTTAATCAGAAAATAAGCTAAGATTGAAAATATGCCTGATTCTGATATTCTAGCCTTGATTATATAAAAACTTTTAAAATTGTATACTTTCAAGAGTTCACACTTAGCTGATGATTGGTTATAAAGCTTGTTTGGCATGCTGTCCTGGGAGAGAGCCCTGAGCTCATAGATCCTCGACCCCGGGGCTTCCTCATGTTTGCAAGGCGAGAGGGGAGTTTGAGCTCAGGTAGATCTCGAGAACTCCCCTGGTGTAGTAGCTAATGGACAGATAGTGATTGCTCTTGAGATGACTACTTACTAGGAGCAAGTCTATGATGCCGATTTGGATTAGTCAATTAACTTAAGTTGCATGTTTTTGGACGGTGGGAGGAAACCGGGGAACCCGTTGGAAACCCACGTGAGCACAGGGAGAACGTGTAAACTCCACACAGAAACGTCGGCTGGCTTGGTAAGGACTAGAACCAGTGACGTTCTTGCTGTGAGGCAACAGTGCTAACCACTGGGCCCCCGTGCCACCCATCTAGGAAAGGAGGAGTAGGGGTGGAAGGGGGGATTCTTCAAAACGAAGATGGCTGTGATATGAAACTTAGGGTATTTATAGTGGCTTAGGAATCGTGTGATTGGTGAATCATGAATTGGATAATGCGGGACCAGCCGCAGCAATCATAAGCACGTGATCCTCTCCAAATTAGTTTATAAATAAACTTCACTTCAATGTTGTGGATTGTTTTTTCCTTGTGGTATTGAAAATGGTATCGAATATCAATGTTTTTCAAGGTATCGTATCGAAGTTAGAAATTCCAGTATCATAACAACACTATTTGCATGATACTAGTATTCAGTGCAATTTAATGTGCAATTTAAAGATTTAACTTAATTAGGTTAACTAGGCAAGTTATTGGATAACAATGGCTTGTTCTGTAGCTAATCGAAAAATATTATTACTTAAGGGGGATAATAATATTGACCTTAAAACCTTTTTATTGACCTTTTTAAAACACAAGTGTTATTCTAGCCCAACTGAAATGAATAAAACTTTGTTCTTCAGAAAAAAACGATTATAGGAAATACTCCGAACATTTTCTTGGTCCGTTAAACATTTTAACTTCAACTGTACATGCATTTAATGAGTCACCAAGGACCACAGTTTTCCACTTTGTACATGTCATCAAAGGGGGAAAGCCCCGCCCATTAATGACAATCTCTCTCTCATTAGCATAGACAGCCCTGAGTAAGAAGCAGAGTTTTAGGATGCACGAATGAACACTGGAGTCTGCATAGACTGCATTTTTCTGAGATACTTCTGTTGACATTTTCAGCTTTTCAAAGAAATAACATTAGTCCTGTTTTGAATCTGCCACTATTCTGATGCATAGGCGTTTATAGCTCCGCCCTGTTTTGAAAAGAGCATTTGAATTTAAAGCGACAGTCACCAAAATGGATCTAATTTGGATCAAAGCCTAAAATATGCCGTTTCAAAGTATTATAAAACATTATTTGTGTGGTATTTTGAGCTGAAACTTCACATACACACTCTAGGGACATCAGGGACTTATTTTACATCATGTAAAAAAATTAACATAAAAAAAAAAACAGTATGCTAAAGCGTTCATGTTTCACCTCGTAATTCCTCCGATGTGTGGCGCTGGAGTTTGGAGGCTGGAAGCTGATCAGCATGTCATTCAGATCCGTCCAGCTGAAGGAGGACACTGGCTTGGTGTGGTCCGACAGGTGAGTAATGAAGCCTTCGCTGGGGGGTTTAGTGATGTTGAACACCAGCCTCTGCTTGGGCGTCTCGTCGTCCTCCGCGTCCACAGTCGCAGTGGAGAGAGGAGTCAGGATGAACTGGTCGACCTCCAGGATGAACATGGACATGAAGGCAGGTTTGGGCGGCTGGTTGGGAAGAGCGCCTGTAATGGTCACCGGGATCCAGGCCTGCTCCGACTGATGGACAGAACATGCTTTCATTGTCTTCAGATGTGGAAAGAATGTGTTTTGATGTGCTTACATTAGTGCGCTTTTGTATTGCTACTGTAGTAATTAGAAAACTACACTTTTGTATTTTATTTCTTTTATTTTGTGATTTATATTTGTGTATTTGTCGCCACCAGTGTTGAGGGTAACGCATTACAAGTAAATATTACTTCTGTAGGTAATGAGTAAAAGTAAGTTAAAAAAAGCATTGCTTTAAAAAGTTTTATATATATATATATATATATATATATATGTATCAATAATTTTTTACAATTTAATCCTTTAAATGCATATTTAAAGATACTTATGTGCTGCTGTGTGTCCCTGTGTGTGTAATAAGCAAAGTGTCCACACATTTTGGACCTGCCTGTCACTAACACGCTCTTTAAATATTCATTCATTCATTCATTTTCTTTTCGGCTTGATTTCCCTTTATTAATCTGGGGTCGCCACAGTGGAATGAACCGCCAACTTATCCAGCAAATGTTTTACGCAGCGGATGCCCTTCCAGCCGCAACCCATCTCTGGGAAACATCCATACACACTCATTCACACACACACACACTACGGACAATTTAGCTTACCCAATTCACCTATACCGCATGTCTTTGGAATTGTGGGGGAAACTGGAGCACCCGGAGGAAACCCACGTCAACACGGGGAGAACATGCAAACTCCACACAGAAATGCCAACTGACCCAGCCGGGGCTCGAACCAGCGACCTTGTTGCTGTGAGGCAAGTCCCACTGCGCAACCGTGCTGCCCGCTCTTTAAATAAGATTTTTAAAAAGCTGTACCATTAATAATTTTGCTTGTAGGACTGCTCCACTAAAATCAATGAGTCTGAAAGTGCATCACTCGTTTAATTGTGAATATTAAATTGGATATAATTTAGTTCAGAATTATCTTTTATGCCATCAAAATTACCAGCACTGTAATGTCAAGTTGTCATAGCAGAGACATCCCAAACAATGTCATCTTTGCATTTAAAATGATATAGCTGAGCTAAAGACACTTAATGACAGTTTTTATAAGCATACATAAATTCTCATTCATATTCATGATGTGTCATATCATGATTATAAAGGTTTCATGACAGGCTTACTGTATTAACAGCACCTTCAAATAAAGTGTTACCTGTTGTTTTTAATACCAAACCATTATATTGCATGGAGACATGTCATTATATATCATTTAACAACACAGTAATGCAATGTAATGTAATTTTATGTAATTCATTCATTCATTTTCTTTTCAGTCCCTTTATTAATCTGGGGTTGCCACAGCAGAATGAACTGCCAACTTATCCAGCATATGTTTTACGCAGCGGATGCCCTTCCATCTGCAACCCATCACTGGGAAACATCCACACACTCTCATTCACACACATACACTACAGACAATTTAGCTTAACCGGAAACCAGAGCAAACCCACGCGAACCCCACGGGGAGAACATGCAAACTCCACACAGAAATGACAACTGACCCAACCGAGGCTCGAACCAGCAACTTTCTTTCTGAGGCGATCGTACTACCCACTGCGCCACCGTGATGCCCCATTTAATGTAATGTAATGTGAATTTAGGATTAACACCTGTATTATGCTCCTGCTCCGGGTGTCTGTGAGGTCCAGTCTAATGGAGATGTAGTCTGTATGTGGAGACGGAGGGTCGATGTGCTGGTAGCGGATGCCCATCATCAGGAAATCATTGCACGGCACTTTGGTGATTTTCAGCAGTTTGAGACCCTTCAGACAGTCGTCAGTTTTACAGTGAGCTCTGGCTTTATTATCTGCAGGAGGGGGGGAAATGTCATGCACCAATATTAAAGTCCTGAATGATCCTTCAGAAATCCTCCTATCATTTGCTTCACTGTTTTAAACTGCAATCATATTAGCAATATTTCTGTTAATATCACTGTATACAGAAAGTGTAAACACGTTACATTTTAAATTTCGACGTTCTGCTAAATCCAAGTTGTCTGCAAATGACATTCATTCTAATCCTTTGAGTTTAAAACACAGTACATTGTAGAATACATAATAGTTCTCTCTCATAGCATAATTATATTTCGAAATAGCAAACAACTTGGGCCAAAAGCTGACATTAGGGTGTAAAATGAAACCAAAAACAAAAACATATATTGTTACATGTCAGGTGTGTCTGTGTTGTGTTTTGCTCTAGCTGTTGTCAAGTTGTGTTTATGCCATGCGATTCCCCATGTGCCGTGCTCCATGTGCTTTCTGTTTGCGTCATGTGATTCCTTTGTTCTGTTTTCCCGCCGTGTGTTAATGTTTCTGAATCTCCCCCTGTGTGTCACCCCTGTATGTATTCAGTTTAATCATGTCTTGTCTATTAATACCCTAGTGTGTCATGCGTAAGTTGTCCAGTATTGAATTGTCTATGCCCCTTGTCACAGCAGCTGTTTCTTGTTCCAGTTCCTGTTGTAAGTGTTTGTTTCTTGTGACAACTCCTGAGTCTCGTACGTCTGTGAGAGAGCCGTTGTGACATACATACAGTTGAAGTCAAAATTATTAATCCTCCTGTTAAATTAATTATCTAAAAATATGTACCAAGTTTTCAACACATTTTCAACACATTTCTAAACCTAATAGTTTTAATGACTAATTTCTAATAACTAGTTTCTATTGACTTTGCCATAATGACAGTATGTAATATTTGACTAGTTATTTTGCAAGATACTAGTTTAAAGGGACATTTACATGCTTTACTAGGTTAATTAGGCAAGTTCAGGTAATTAGGAAAGTCAGTGATATATAACAGTGATTTGTTCTGTAGCCCAGTGTTTCTCAACCACGTTCCTGGAGGACCACCAGCTCTGCACATTTGCATGTCTCCTTAACCAAACACACCTGATTCAGATCATCAGCTTATTAGCAGAGACCTATAATGGGTGTAATCTATTATGACCATGCAGTGTTGGTGGTCCTTCAGGAACGTGGTTGAGAAACACTGCTGTAGCCAATCAAAAATAAAAAGGCTAATAATATTGATATTTCAAATTGGTTTATGTAAAATTGCATTTGTTCCATCCAAACTTAATGAAATAAGACATTCTCCATAAGAAAAAATGTTATAGGACTGTGAAAATTCCCTCTTTTAAACATCATCAGGGCTAATAATTTTGTCCTCAACTGTATATTTGATGGGCCTTAGCAGTAATATATGATCAGTACTCTGTTTATTAGTGTTTTTAATGTGTTTGTGCAGTAGGAAAACTGAAATAAATAAAATAATAATATTAATAATGTGATGCTTGTTACCCAGCTGTCTCCTAAGAGAAACGAAGCTGTCAGGTTCATCTCCTCTGGGCCCGTCTGTTTTATCTGGTTCTCCAGTCACCAGCTGACCGTGAACAGGTAAATACGTCTTCAGATTTGTCACCCGAATTGTGCACTCGATATTGTGTCTGTGTTCATAATTGAAGGACACAACATTTCCATCCAGGACATTCGAGAGGCCGTAAAACTCGGGCACCACGAGATGCTGCGATCCGAACTGAATCACATTACAGTCGGGCTCCATGATTTCAACACGGAGAGAGAAGAGCTCGCTGTACGTCTCCGTCTCTGTAAATCTAAACAACATAATCTACATTAATTATGCAAAAATCACGTTATAAGGTATTTAAACACAGTTGTGTGGCAACAGTCTAAAAATATAACTAGCTTCTAATGGGAAAAATGTATTAATTTTATTTTTATTAATTACACTTCATAAAATCAGTCTGCAGAAACACTTTGATTGACGTTCTCCCTTTGTACGAATCTTCAGATGAGGAAAGTCATTAATAAAGATATTGTTCATTGTTTCATCATCTTAGTAAATACATTAACTAATACAACCTTATTGGAAAGTGTTACCTGGTTCAAATCATAGTATTTCTATATAAATCCATACTAGTTTATGAAATTAAAACAAATACCTGTAGAGACGAAGTTTAACAGTGTCCTCTTTTAAAATCGGACATCCATTATGAGTGTATTTCACCTCATCAGCAAAAAAGTGACAGTCAAAAACCTGTTGAAACACACATATTCATATATATTTCTTGGTTAGGTTTTCTCATACTTGTTATTTACGTCTTATGCACATCTGTGGAAAGCCGACTGGCTTGTTGTGCATAATATATCACCCTACAATCAACTGGCCAAATCCCAACCGATAGTGTTTTCAAAAGCAAATGAGAAAAGAAAAGCACATCACGCCTGCATAGTTTTACCACAATTTCACACTTTTTTTAACCTGGTTACTGGAACTGGACTCAAACCAGGTCCACTCTGCTTCCCAAGTACAACACCATACGAGGTGAGCTACCAAGCACACTGACTGCTCCGAAAAAGCCGTCCATACAGAGATAAGTGGCCAAGGCGTACACATTTGATTATGGATCACAGACATGTTTAAGTTGTTTTTGTGGTATTAATTCAAAGCTGTGAGAAGAACTGCACAAACTCAACCCTTTATTCATTGATAATATGTCCCTGTAAACGTCAGTAGTGCAAAAATGAACAAAAGTCGTCGGCGTCATACTGCCTTGTATTACATGTGTACAAAGAAGGACATGTATCTGAAACATACAACAAAACGTACCATAAGTAACGTATTTCAAATTCTAGGGGATTTGTTTACCTGTGGCGTCAGAGAGCCGACCCGCTGTGTGATTGGTTCATTCAGCACCACCTCGAGCTTGCAGGAATCCTTGGCTCTGGGAATATTAAACTGCAGATCGTCCTCCTGCAGAAACACAGACTGACCTCTTTTCACCTTCAGGACAGCATTGGTTTTGATCAGAGAGCCCTGAATCAGCTGGATAAGGCTCAGCAGGAGGAAACACACACATGTGCTGGTTTTTACAGTCATTGTGTGGATCAGGACGTCTGGTGTGAGGTAATAAGTGAATCTACTGCTGTTTGGTTGTGTTTTGTCCGGGCAATGTTTTCATGCAAAGTCATCTCCAGTTTTGATGATCAGAACCATTGCTTGTTGGTTTCAGATCATGGATCAGTGTCCTCTCCATTTTTCACACATCTGAAAAGAAATCAAAGAATGTATTTATATTCATTCATTTTCCTTTGGCTTATTCCCTTATTTATCCGGAGTCGCCACAGCAGAATGAACCGCCAACTATTCCAGCATATGTTTTACGCCCTTCCAGCTGCAGCCCAGTAATGGGAAACACCCATACACTCCTGCATTCACAAGCACTCATACACTGCGAACAATTTACCTCATCCAATTCACCTAAAGCCCATGTCTTTGGACTGTGGGGGAAACTGGAGCACTCGGAGGAAACCCACGCCAACACGGGGAGAACATGCAAACTCCACACAGAAAAGCCAACTGACCCAGCCAGGACTCAAACCAGCGACCTTCTTGCTGTGAGGTGACAGTGCTAACCACTGAGCCACTGTGCGGCCCTAATTTCATTTCATTAGTAAAGTTGCCTTCAATGTGAGGCTAAAACATCTCCATCACGTCTCGCTGACATGTTTGCTGAGTGAAGGGGAGAAAGTGTCATCCTGTAGAGGTGAGATGTTGACTTAAAAGATGACCTTTGACCCCTAAACCGTCCTGAGGGCCTGCAAATGACCAGTATGGAGATTGAGGATGTCTCATCTGTCAACACTGCTTACCCATGGGACTTAGAAAAAGGCTCCACTTAGTAAATGTTACTCACTTAAACATACACAAATAAAAACGGATCTAGTGTGAAAACTACAACAATCCTTAAAAATAATCCCTAACAATCCTTAAAAACTGATTTGTATACAGACTGTAAAAATATCTGCTAATTAACTTTCCATATTTTGTGTTTTCCGTTTATTTATGGTTGTGAATTGCATTATGGGATGTTGATCTCTGCTCTGTCGACAAAGTGACTTTTATTGACATTTTAGTCGTTTGAAATAATATAATGTATAAGAAATAATATATAGAGAGTAATAAGTGGGCCTCACGGTGGCGCAGTGGGTAGCACGATTGCCTCACAGCAAGAAGGTCGCTGGTTCGAGCCTAGGCTGGGTCAGTTGCCATTTCTGTGTGGAGTTTGCTTGTTGTCCCTGTGTTGCCGAGGGTTTCCTCTGGGTGCTTTGGTTTCCCACACAGTCCAAAGAAATGCGCTATAGGTGAATTGGATAAGTTAAATTGGCCGTAGTGTGTGTGTGTGTGTGTGTGTGTGTGTGTGTGAATGAGTGTGTATGGGTGTTTCACAGTACTGGGTTGTGGCTGGAAGGGCATCCGCTGCGTAAAACATATGCTGGATAAGTTGGCGGTTCATTCCGCTGTGGCGACCCCAGATTAATAAAGGGACTAAGCCGAAAAGAAAATGAATGAAACGAATGAGTAATAAGTGTGTAAAATAACAGAAAATGCTCTGGCAGTTTATTACAAGGTGTTTGTAGCGTAATATATGACACCAAACCAGACAATATATCTCTTTAAACTATTAAACATGTTCATAAAAGTCACTTTTTTTAACTTTTCAAGGTTAAAAGTCCCATAATGCAACTCAAAAGCGTAAATAAACAGGGAAAAATACTAAATAAATAACTTGAATCACAAAATACAGAAAACTGCTAATTTATGGATATTTTTAGTGTACAAACAACACTGTAAAAATGCAGGGTTCCACACATTTCCTTCATGTTGTCCCAACACAAATCGATTACTGTAAGTTAACTTAATTGTTTATGCAAATTTAAGTGGACTGAACATAAAACAATTAAGTCAAGAATTGTATTGATTCAGCTCATGTTAAACAAGCAGTCTGAACAACCAGCAAAAAGCATTATTTGAGTGAAAGATTTCTGTGAAGTTCTTTAGTGTTTGTGGACCATTTAAGTCCAAATTCAAGATTTACAGTCATCTTAATTTCTTTTATTTTTTTTTTATTCTAGAAATTTAATGAATTTTTTAAAATAAGGTTTTTTTTTATTGAAAAATAACTTTATATAGACAGCCTCACGGTGGTACAGTGGGTAGCACGTTCGCCTCACAGCAAGAAGGTCACTGGTTCGAGCCTCGGCTGGGTCAGTTGGCGTTTCTGTGTGGAGTTTGCATGTTCTCCTCGTGTTGGCGTGGGTTTCCTCCGGGTGCTCCGGTTTCCCCCACAAGTCCAAAGACATGCGGTATAGGTGAATTGGGTAAGCTAAATTGTTCGTAGTGTATGTGTGTCAATGAGTGTGTATGGATGTTTCCCAGTGATGGGTTGCAGCTGGAAGGGCATTCGCTGCGTAAAACATATGCTGGATAAGTTGGCGGTTCATTTCGCTGTGGCGACCCCAGATTAATAAAGGGACTAAGTCGAAATGAAAATGAATGAATGAACTTTCCACTTATTCAATCTGGTGGTCATCAACCATAGTACCTGTTCTGTAATATTAAAAAATCTTAAGGATCGTAAATCTTATAAAGATATTCATGGGTCAAAAACACTCCAAAGTGCTTTTAATTACATACTG
>CAIGQW010053650.1:6571780-6600141 GCA_903798125.1 Danio choprae | reverse complement strand
TGTAAAATGAGCCTATTTCCAAAATAAGCATAGCATTCCTTTAAAATGTAGGTCAAGTTATTTGTTCAAATCTCTACAGATGCTAATGGTCTAATCCGATTTAATGATCTATGCTAAGCTAAGCTAAAAGTGCTCCCGCCAAATTCAAAACTGATAAATAACTCGTATTGTAACGCAGTACCTAGAGAAACGGAATATTAAATGAGAAAACAATGGGCGTGGCTTGTTTTTTGTACTGTGAGCTGATTGGATGTAGTAAAGTAGGCATTTCATTCAGAAAGATGGGGAAAAGGGTTTGAGGAGAGTTATTACAACCTAACAGACTCCTCCGTCAAAATCTGACAATTGGAGGGGCGTGGTTAAGTATGTTAGCCATGCCCAATACCTCCGACAGACTAATCTGAGAACTGAAAACAAACAGGAAGTGCATTTTCAGTGCGATTTAAATTTTAGATTACAAGAGCAAACTTTTTTTGCACAGATGAATTGTTCAGCACAAAACTAGCAATGCGAGCTAGCAAAATCTATATGGTTAGTTTTGATTTCATGTGTACTTTAAAGTATCTTTTTTCTTTCTCTCAAATAAGATTCAAAGTATGGCACTCCAGGATGGATTTGGTTCAACACGTCCCAGCTGAGTCCCTTCATGAGGGTTGCAGAGCTAGTGCTCCTGAGGAAAACTCTTCATCACCGGCCGCTCAGTGTGATGGTCACAGTACACAGTCTTTCACCAGGAGCAGAAAACCTGAGCATCAGTGGCCCTCTTACAGAGCACTTACTAAGCCTGGACCGACTGCCTCCATCAGGCTATGATGTTTTCGACGTGACAGCAGCAATAAACCAACCATCTAAAAACTCGGATATCTTAGGCTTCCAACTTCGTTTTGAGGATGAGAGCGGCAGTCTGGTCCTCCATGAAGCCCTCACTCAGAGCCTCTACTGCCTGAATAGCAGCTCCGTCAGCCAGCCGCTTTTGGTGGCGTACAGAAGCAGATCTATGGAGCTTCATCAGGGATCTTCAGGAGTGGGTTCAGAGCACAGACACAGGCAGCGAATAGACAGCGAGAGACAGCGAATACATCTGCGGCACGGGAGACATGTAGGTGCATGCAGACTCTATGTGCATCATGTTAGCCTTCATACGAGCAAACTGAGTCAATGGATACTACATCATAAGCATTTTGTAGGTATGATCTGGCTGTGTGTCATATACTGTGTGATGAATGGTGGAGGATGGTGGAGGATGGGAATACTGTAGGATATTTAAAAGTTTAAGAACGTGAAAAATAAGTGCACTTATCTGGATTAGATTTGAAGTGCACTTCTCAAGCATACATTTACATCTTAAATGTAAAACAAAATCTATATGGCACTTGTAATGTAATATTAAGGATACTTAAGTGTATTTAAATTTCCTCATTATCTACTAACACCTAATTGGTTCTATGAATCTGAATATAAAACAAGATAATCTGAAGAATTTTGCACAAAAAAAGTTGCCATCCACATCCATAGAAGGAATTAAAAATACTGTGGAAGATGATGGCTGTTAAACTTGAATAGGTTAATAGCAGATAACCAATTTCGAGTATGGGTAAAACCATATGTGACGAGCCTCACTTTACTTCATATCTTGCTTTGTGTTCAACAGAAGAAATAAACTCAAATGGGTTTGGGGCAAGTAAACGGGTGAGTAAATGATGACAAAATTAAACGCTTTGGGTGAACTATCCCTAAGAGTTCACTTCTTTTAAGACTGTTTGCTAACACACTTCAAAACATTTATTCATTCAGTTTCCTTCGGCTTAGTCCCTTATTTATCAGGGATCGCCACAGCGGAATGAACCGTCAATTAATCCAGCATATGTTTTACGCAGCGGATGCCCTTCCAGCCGCAACACAGTATTGGGAAACACCCATACACTCACATTCGCACACACACTCATACACGAAGGCCAATTTTGTTCTTTCAATTCACCTATAGCGCATGTGTTTGGACTGTGGGGGAAACCAGAGCACCTAGAGGAAACCCACACCAACCCGGGGAGAACATGCAAACTCCACACAGAAATGCCAACTGGCCCAGCCAGGACTCGAACCAGCGACCTTCTTGCTGTGAGCCGACAGTGCTAACAACTGAGCCACCGTGCCACCCCACTTAAAACAATAAGAGTTACAAGTTTTACTTTTTAAGAGAGAGCTCACAATAAAACAAATATTTACTCACCCTTAAGTGGTTCCAAATCTTTTATGAGTTTCTTTTTTCTGCTGAACACAAAAGAGGATATTTCGAAGAATGCTGAAAACCAGTTGCTGTACCATGGCTGCAGCAGGTGCAATGATATTTCACAGTGCCTTAAAATAGTCCCTGGTTGGTAACTTCTAATGTGACTGCCACTGTGCAAGCAGGTGCTCACGTTGGTTATGTTGCAGCAAGTTAGCCGATTTTCAGCCGCTGCGTAATATCACTGTGTCTGCTGCAGGAAAGGTACGACAGGAAAGATCCTTGATTATTATGCCAGAATGAGAGTAGCCATATTAGCCTAGAGAATAGCAGCTTTTCTTGTTCTGACTGTCTTTACAAGATGTAAATGCGGAAGAATCAAGTTTTAAATAGGAATATTATTTACAATTTTTGGTCGACACAGTGGCTCAGTGGTTAGCACTGTCACCTCACAACAAATCGCTGGTCGCTGGTTTGAGTCCCGGCTGGGTCAGTTGGCATTTCTGTGTGAAGTTTGCATCGTGTTGGCGTGTGTTTCCTCCGGGTGCTCCTGTTTTCCCCACAGTCCAAAGACGTGCTATAGATGAATTGAATAAACAAAATTGGCCGTAGTGTATGTGTGTGAATGAGAGTATATGGGTGTTTCCCAGTCCTGGGTTGCAGCCCGAAGGGCATCCGCTGTGTAAAACATATGCTGGATAAGTTGTCGGTTCATTCCGCTGTGGCGACCCCTGATGAATAAAGGGACTAAGCCGAAGAAACTGTTTAACTTTAGAAAACTTGCAAAAGCCTATTTGTGAAAAACAGTGGAGTGTCTCTTTAAATAACCCACTTCTGTAATATTAGAGCTACAGCTGCGGATACTTGGGGATGCGCACATCAATATAGCATCATTTTTGTGACACTGATTAGTTTTATGTTACTATGTGGGGTAGATTTATGGGTAGACGGTAATAAAACACAATTTAATGGGTAATTTAATAAACAATATATATGATTTCCGGCCGGAGCTGTATCTCTTCTCGCAACAACTGATTGAGAACCGCAGCTTTAAAGGACTTTTGAAATAGACTCTCCTGCCCAAACATGGTTGCCACCATTTTAGTATTATTAATTATATGTGATAGCCAGAACTGGACTGACCGTAGGCAAAGGATATTTTTAATGATTACACCAAAATAACGATGATAATAACAATTCAAATGTGCTTATTTCTCCATGTTGTAACTCGACCCCCCTTTAAAATGATACAGCTGCGGCCTGAAGTTAACAAGAATTATTTATATTATTTATTAAACTACCTATTAATTGTGTTTTATTATTGTCTACCCCCATCCAAACCCTAAACCTACCCCTCACAGTAATGTAAAAATATTACTTTTCGTTGTACAGTGTAACAAACTTTATGCTATATAGATGATAGTAGCCACAGCTGTATCCCTTCTAGCACATAGGCATGTGTCATGAATGCCTCTGCATAAATCCAGCCCTGGTGATAGCCTTGATAAAGCGTAATAATTCTGCCCTGTCTGTGTGCTTTTTTCAGAGGTATCTGTCTGAAAGAAACGTCTATGACTGTTTAAAGACAAAGAAAACACCAGAAAGAGAATGATTCACTTCAAAGGTGCGTTTAATCTCCTCCATAGTTTTAAAAGACTCCGGTTTGACAGACGGTGACCCTGAAACTGTCTTCAATTATTTTCTAGATCAGCCTGCACTCCTCAAGGCCTGTCGTCTCTCACCGTGATGTACAGCAGCGACACTGCCGACATTATTATGAAGGAGCTGAAGGATATGAGAGCAGAGAGATGCGAGTGTCACTCAACAGCTCAATGAAAGCCAATGAAATCCACTGCATTTTTTTTTTATGTACAGTTGAAGTCAAAACGATTCGCCCTCCGATTAATTTTGTTTCTTTTTCATATATTTCCCAAATGATGTTGAACAGATTCAGGAATTTTTCACAGTATTTCCTATAATATTTCTTCTTCTGGACAAAGTCTTATGTGTTTTATTTCAGGTGGGATAAAAGCAGTTGTTAATTTTTTTTTAACTATTTTAAGGTCGATATTATTAGCCCCCTTAAACAATATTTTATTTCGATTGTCTACACAACAAACCACTGTTATGCAATGAATTGCCTAATTACCCTAATTATCCAAGTTCAGCCTTTAAATGTCACTTTAAGCTGAATACTAGCATCTTGAAAAATATCTAGTCGAATATTATGTGTAAAGAAAAAATATTGTCTTTCCAATAAAGAGAAATTGAGGACAAAATACACAGGGGGGGTAATAATACTAAAGGGCTAATAATTCTGACTTCATCTGTGTCTGACAGATGCATGTGAACCCTATGTTTCTGTGTTGGTCATGATAATTGATTTGATAAAGAATAATAACAGCAAAGAACATCTGTTTATTATAGTGCACAAACTAGAACATGCTCATAGCTTTATTCAAAATGTAAACACTCACAAGGCAGCAAGTATTTTCACCAAATATTTCCTGTAATCTTGGCTCATTCATTCATTCATTTTCATTTCGGCTTAGTCCCTTTATTAATCTGGGGTCGCCACAGCGGAATGAACCGCCAACTTATCCAGCATATGTTTTACGCAGCGGATGCCCTTCCAGCTGCAACCCATCTCTGGGAAACATCCATACACACCCATTCACACTCATACACTACGGACAATTTAGCTTACCCAATTCACCTGTACCGCATGTCTTTGGACTTGTGGGGGAAACCGGAGCACCCGGAGGAAACCCACGCCAACACGGGGAGAACATGCAAACTCCACACAGAAATGCCAACTGACCCAGCCGAGGCTCGAACCAGCGACCTTCTTGCTGTGAGGCGAACGAGCTACCCACTGCGCCACCGTGAGGCCCCACAGATGAAACGTTCACCACAAAACAAGCAATCTGAGCTAACAAAATCATATGGTTAGTTTTGATTTGATTTGTACTTTAAAATAAGAACATTTGCAGAGAGGTCAAGATTACCATGTATCTCTCAAGCTAGAAAATGCACAATGATTATTTTTACTGTTTGGGCTCTGTTTCAGCAATATTCCTTAAATGATTTCCTTAAACAGTCATTTGTTTTATTTTATTAAATTATTTGGTTAAATACTTTGGAAGATTTTATTTTATGTAATTTTTTTAAGTTTTTGGAAGAAATCCCAACAATGCTCCATTTATTTGATCATAAATATTGTGAAATATTATTACACAATTCAAAGCAGAACTTTTAAACATGCATACATTTGCAACATTTTGTGAATTAAATTAAATTAAATTAAATTAACTTAAATTAAATTAAATTAAATTAAATTAAATTAAATTAAATTAAATTAAATTAAATTAAATTAAATTAAATTAAATTAAATTAGGCTGCACGGTGGTGCAGTGGGTAGCACGATCGCCTCCCAGCAAGAAGGTCGCTAGTTCGAGCTTCGGCTGGGTCAGTTGGCATTTCTGTGTGGAGTTTGCATGTTCTCCTCGTGTTTCCGTGGGTTTCCTCCGGGTGCTCCGGTTTCCCTCACAAGTCCAAAGACGTGGTAATGGTGAATTGGGTAGTCTAAATTGTCCGTAGTGTATGTGTGTGAATGAGTGTGTGTGGATGTTCCTCAGGGAAACATATGCTGGATAAATTGGTGGTTCATTCCGCTGTGGCGACCCCAGATTAATAAAGGGACTAAGCCGAAAAAGAAAACGAATGAATGAATGCACAGTATGTAAAGAGTGTTGCAGGTGCACATTTGCCCACAGGATGTCATAATAGAGCCAATTTAAATAAAGAATAGAAATGTGTTCATGCAACATTAGTGTTCACATTTGCATGTTGAAAACAAAATGAGTAGCCCTCCTGTTAAATAAAATATAATAATTCAATGGTGTTTAATGGAGTGAATGTTTTAACAGATTTTTTAAATATGATTTTAATAACAGTCATTGGACAACAGTGGTTTGTTCTGCAGCCAATCGAAACAAACAATAATTGAAGAGGACCAATAATATTAGCCATAGTAAAAAAAATAGATATAAATAAAATATATAAGATATATGTGAAAACAAAATAAATTGACTGGAGTTAATCATTTTGTCTTTAACTGAATGTTTAAGAATGTATTTTTTACTATTTATCTGGGCCTTGTTATATTTTAAACCCCAAACACGTACACTCAAACAGAAGTGTTTTGAGCAGCTAAATGGGAATGTAAACACCAATTTGAATTTGCATTTGAATTCGGGCGGCACAGTGGCGCAGTGGGTATCGCTCTCGCCTCACAGCAAGAAGGTCGCTGGTTCGAGCCTCGGCTGAATCAGTTGGCATTTCTGTGTGGAGTTTGCATGTTCTCCCCGTGTTGGCACCTCCGGGTTCTCCAGTTTACCCCACAGTCCAAAGACATGCGCTATAGGTGAACGTAAGCTAAATTGTCCGTAGTGTATGTATGTGAATGGAAGTGTATGGGTGTTTCCCAGTGATGAGTTGCACCTGGAAGGGCATCCGCTGCGTAAAACATATGCTGGATAAGTTGGCGGTTCATTCAGCTGTGGCGACCCCAGATTAATAAAGGGACTAAGCCGAAATGAAAATGAATGAATGAATGCATTTGAAAGAAATAAGCAGGACTACTGCTTCTAATATTTAGAAAGATATGGCAAAGAGAGGAAATGAAGAAACTGAAGAAAAAAAAAACCTGTGCTAGAGTTTCCTTTCACATGATTGTATCAGCAGATAACAAACTTCCAATATTAAAAATAACAGCAGGCCAAAGCGTTCGTCTGTCTACACTAAAAAATGCTTGCTGGCTTAAATTTTTTAGTTGAATCAAATTAACTTCTAGTCATCTCATTTTATATCAAATAACTAAACATATTAAGTTAACCTTTGTAT
The DNA here is from genome assembly GCA_903798125.1 of Danio choprae. Classification (NCBI taxonomy): domain Eukaryota; kingdom Metazoa; phylum Chordata; class Actinopteri; order Cypriniformes; family Danionidae; genus Danio; species Danio choprae. The sequence goes on along the minus strand of CAIGQW010053650.1, from coordinate 6,593,012 downwards.
AACTTAAAAAGGGCCTCACGGTGGCGCAGTGGATAGCACGTTCGCCTCACAGCAAGAAGGTCGCTGGTTCGAGCCTCGGCTGGGTCAGTTGGCGTTTCTGTGTGGAGTTTGCATGTTCTCCCCGTGTTGGCCTGGGTTTCCTCCGGGTGCTCCGGTTTCCCCCACAAGTCCAAAGACATGCAGTATAGGTGAATTGGGTAAGCTAAATTGTCCACAGTGTAGGTAAAAAGCTAAATTGTCCACAGTGTGAATGGGTGTGTATGGATATTTCCCAGAGATGGGTTGCAGCTGGAAGGGCATCCATGGAAGGCAGCTGGAAGAACATGTGCTGGATAAGTTGGCGGTTCGTTCCGCTGTGGCGACCCCTGATTAATAAAGGGACTAACCCGAAATGAAAATGAATGAATGAATGAATAACTTAAAAAATATTAGCTGAAACCTGATAAACTTATTAAATGAAGTGAAAGCAACTAAATATTTGATGTCTTGACTTTTTGCCATTACATTTTTAACAGTTCATTTTACCATGTTAATATTAAAAGTTCGACATTTTAGTCTGTCTGTAAATAGCCCTAAAACTAGCTATGATATTTGTCTCTCATACATGCCACATAAAAAATACTATAGTCGTTTATTTATACAGTGTTTTTTTATATTAAAGTGTACTGTATGGTATATTTACAACTCTTTGATACTGTCATTTGCTATTAACTAGACTTGAACTACATCAAATACTGTTTTAGATTTTACTATTGTAAACTGTGGTGTATTGTATACTGTAGACCTATAGTAGAAAACACAGTATTGGGTAATGTGTTTACATTACTAGCCGCTACCAAAAGAAATGACCACAACATTAATTGAAATAGGGTAACTTTACAGTAGGCTGTGCTTTAAAAACACTATAATATATTAGTATTATATTAGTATTTTTAAGTGGGTACAACAATTATTTCACCGATAAAATGTTTTTACTACAGTAAATTGTGATGTAGTATACCCACATGTAGAACTTCTGTAGCTAGTTTACCACAGTAACCGCAACATAATAATTCCAAAAACACAGTATTTACTATGTTTTTATTTTCATATTTCACTGTTATAAATGCAGTTTTATTTAACCATTTCCTCTGTTAGCTACTGCATAAACCGCGTTTCAAATTATAGCCTACAATCGGTAGTTGCTAGAAGAGATACAGCTGCGGACAAACATTATTTATATTATTTATTAAATTATTAATTAACGTCTACCCCTACCCCAACCCTAAACCCAACCATTACAGTAATGTAAAAACAGCAAATATTCCGACTATTATTGATATCATTTATTAAATTAACCATTAAATTGTATTTTATTAACGTTCACTAAAACCAACCCTCACAGTAACGTAAAAACAGTAATTACATAAAGTATTATTCATATTATTTATTAAATTACCCATTCAATTGTATTTTATTAACGTCTACCCTGCCCCAATCACAGTAATGTAAAATAGTAATTATTGTGGTACGGTGTCACGAAAACGATGTTATTTTCTACGTGAGTATCCGCAGCTGTCTCCCTTTTAGAAACCACTTATGCGCGTGCTCGTGAAGGGGAGGGGAATCTTTGTGGGGGAGGATTGAGGCAACGCTGATTGGCTCCTGGTGCTGTCAATCAAAAGCAGCCATGTCAAGTGAAAAAAAGAGCGACGCGAACTAACAGCGGTGAAGAAGGAGCCGTTATTTCGAGACATTCAGCGTTAAAGTCCACGGGTTTGTTTATAAATGACAGCCAGAATCGTGTGTAATGTAGGCACCGTTGAAGTGGGTCAGCATTATGCTTCTTTTACGCGGCTAATAACATTACCGGGACACTTTGACATTGATGTAATAATAACCAAACTGAACCTGCTTCGCGTTTAATGTTAGCCGGCAGTTTTGTGCTGGAAATAACCGAGCCAATGATGTCCGGAAAGCATTACAAGGGTCAAGAAGTCAGCTGCTGCATCAAGTACTTCATATTTGGATTTAACATTATATTTTGGGTAAGTGCTCGCCACCATTTCTTTGTTTATAATAGGCTGTCATTGGCTGTGAATGTGATGTATGGGTATTTGCGCTCGTGCAAAATTCAGATCCTTTGTTTGTGTCTTTGAAATGCAAGAAGCCGCGTATGAACTGTGTTGTTTATCGATCAAATTCAATGCAATCGATTATTCGGCTTTGATGATGCATGAAACTCGTTTCTTTGACATCTTCCATCCGTTTATCTCAGATGTTCATGGCAGCAGTGAGTCAAGTGCGTACTATAGATAATCGGCTTTCTGTCTTCTGTGAAGAGATGCATTGACTGACTGTACTGTACTGTACTGTATATGGACGAACACATGGAGCCTCTGTCCTGGATTGCATGCAATATCCGGATTATTATTATTATATGGTGACTGTAAAAATGCAGTGCTCCAATACCCTTGTTTTACTTATTTTTTTTAAAATATTTTGTTAAAATAGTTTTTTATCTGCTTTAAATTGACATTATTTAAATTAATATTCAAAACTGGATTGAGTGCAATATCCGGAGATTATTATTAATATTATTTTATTATATGGTGACTGTAAAAATGCAGTGCTCCAATATCCTTGTTTTACTTAATTATTATTATTATTTTTTTTAATTTTGTCTTCTTTAAATTAACATTATTTAAATTAAATTTAAAACTGGATTGACTGCAATATCCGGAGATTATTATTATTATTATTATTATTATTATTATTATTATTATATGGGGAATGTAAAATACTGTAGCCTACTCAAATAATCTTGTTTTACTTAAATACTTTACAGTGTACAGTAGGCCTATGTGTATTTTCTTTAAATTAACATTGTTTAAATTAAAACTCAAAACTGGATTGAATGCCATATGCTGAGATTTATTATTTTTATTATTATCTTTTGAATATTAAATGCAGTGGCCTGCTCAAATAACCTTGTTTTACTTAAGTTTTCTTTTCTTTTCTTTTCTTTTTTTACAGTGAACAGAATGTGTAATAGTTTGTTATAATAGTATCTTATCTTCTTTGAATTAATATTCAAAACTGGAATGAATGCAATATGCTGAGATTATTATTATTTTGTGGTGAACGTAAAATGCAGTAGCCTACTCAAATAGCCTTACAGTGTAGTTTTTTTTCATTAACATAATAATTTTTTATTTGTTTTGTGCTCAAACTGTATTATGTCACCCCAAATGTACTCCACTCCTACTTATTATCAATACAACAATACAACCCACCTCTAACTAATTTCAGTTTTAGTTTTATATTTAGGGGGTTGTTTTTTAGTTTCAGTTTTATTTTTCATGTAGTAAACACAAAAAAGGATAAACCTTTTAAATGCAACGAAATCTCATGGCATGGTTATTGCAATTTTATTTGTTATAGATATTTGTTTAATTAGTAGCTAATTTTTAAAGTTTGATTGGTAGGCGACCATCAACCGTTATTACAGAGAATGACAAGCTGACAAAACATTGCTGCAGCTCTGATACAAGTTTTATTTATGGAGAAAATTACAAAGCACTGCAGTGTTTGGGTGTCCTGTGTTTGTCTGAGGTAATTAGTCTACCGAAATGTGTATATTCCATACACAGTATGAAGCTGATTGGTCAGTTTTTCGCGGCATTCATTCTCGCGGCACCTTCATTGGAAATAACAAAATTGTGCGAAAAAAAACACAATATGTGAACGACCTCCAAAAGGCCGCCGTCATTTACGATCTCCAGCAGTTGATCTTCTTCTTGCACAGAAATGGTGGATTCACCTGATTTGTTGACAAATGGGTTTCGGATTCATTCTTTGGCAGTTCGCGGGTCCTTCACTGGGCCTTTTCCCCTTCGCAAAGAAACTTTCTAAAGACGTCTGTTTCTTACTCATTTTGCTAGCTTGTGGGTTAAATTTGGGCGCTCAAGTGACCGAGATGTAAGCTAGAGAATAAAAGCGTTCAGCGTTCAAAACGGATGTAATTAATGGTTTCTTGTGCAGCCTGGTACCAATTGATCCACGGACTGGTACTGGTGGTTGGGGACCACTGCTTTAAACATACTAACTTAAAAAGTACAAATGTGTACCTCATAGTAACTTAAAGGCACAAAAGTGAACCTTAAAAAGGCACAAATATTTCGTTTGAAAAGGTACTGCCCCAATGACAGATTATTGTATCTTTATTACTGAGTGTGTAGGCTATCTTCATTATTTGGATAAATGAGCTCTGTAATGTTCAGTAATGAGGGCAGTATTATTGAGCGTCACTGTGCTACTGTGGAGAGCTCATTTACAATGAACTCGGTGAACTTCATAAAGGTATACTGTATATGTTGACAATTGTGTTGCCCAATTTTTCTATTCATAGCTTCATTACACATTTCCAAATAACTTTGAATAAGTCTTTTAAATTAAAAAATGGTTTATATATAAATTTAAGCAATTTAAAGCAAATATTAACATTGCTTTCACCATATTTGTTCAAGCTCGAATCAGATTCTGATGATGCGGATGATCAAGCAGATCAATTAAAAGCCAATTTCGCAAGCATGACGTTTTTATTTTGCTCAAAATCGCTTGTGGCCAAAAAGACTCGTAATTAGGCATATGCCGATATTCAATAATCCAATATATGGTGATAATGAACATGCACAATAATGATGTCGTGGGCACTTTAATATACATATGTTTTAATTATATGCTATTTAAATATTTTGAGTGCTTTTTAATAATATTCAGACTGTTGTATTTTGCAGTGGTTGTTCATCACATCACCACTTAGGCAGTTTATTTTCAAACATTATGATTTTCACGTTAATGAATTACAACATTGAAAATTACGTGACTATCTATAGGCCTTTTGTTTGTTAACTCTGTACAGTAAGGTTCCATTTACTGTACAAGACTTTAGTGATTTAACAGAAGTCAATGTAATGACAACTACAAAAACATTTATTAATCTTTGGTGATGATCATTTCTCAGCTAATGACTAATAACGCATTAAAATCAAAAGTCGTAATCATTTTGAATAACAGAAAATAGCAGGTTTTTGTAGCGTAATATACAACACCAACCCAGACATTATATCACTTTAAACTATTAAAAATGTTAACAAAAGTCACTTTTTCAAACTTTTCAATGTTAAAAGTTGTCGGAAGTAAGATCACGGCCCCATATTGCAATTCAAAAGCATAAATAAACAAGGAATAAATAAAAACATTAATCACTAAATATGGAAAAGTGCATTTTACTCATATAGTATGAAAGCCAGATTATTTATAGGTTAAAAACTTTGGATATTTTCCACATAACAGCCACTGCAGTCTTAAAGGAAAAGTTCACTCAAAAAAACCCCCACAATGACCCATGGCTTTTTGTTAATTTGTAATGGCAGTGAATTGGGCCGGAAGTTCTGAAGTTTCAAAAAGAGCATCGATGCTTAATAAATAAAATGAGGAGCCTCTTTATAGTAAGGGTGCTTTCACACCTGTAGATCGATTGTTTTGTTCCGAAACAGGGATTAAAATTATTACAATGTTGCACTTTGTTCTTGGTGCGGTTCGCTTTCACATGGCAAAGTTTCTAAACAGACCAAATAACTAAGACCAATAACTAAAACAAGTCACGTGCGAGTAAACTCTCGTCACATTGGTCAGAGTTCCACTGTTTATTTTTCAGAGTCAGCTGTCATACGTCTTTATTGTAATTTATGACGATGAGCATTAAAACATTATAAGCAAAAAGCTGCGCGAAAAGCTAAAAAACATTTATTAGTCTTTGATGATTATTTCTTAGCTAATTACTAATAACGCATTCAAATCAAAAGTTGTAATCATTTTAAATAACAGAAAACGTACTGCCAGGTTTTTGTAGCGTAATATACAACACCAACCCAGACATTATATCACTTTAAACTATTAAAAATGTTAATAAAAGTCACTTTTTCAAACTTTTCAAGTTTAAAAGTTGTCAGAAGAAAGATTGAGGTCCCATAATGCAATTCAAAAACATAAATAAATGAGGAAAAATAAAAACATTAATCACTAAATACAGAAAACTGCTAATTTACAGAAATTTTTATGTTATTATGGCCCCCCCTAAAGAACCACATCCGTCAGGCTCATATATTTTTCATGAGCCTGGGTTGCAGAAAGCAGCTGTACTAATTATAGCCTATTTAGTCAGATTAAGTGCATTAAAGCTTTGTATAGTTGACATTAATTACACTCTTTCAGACGCTGAAAGCAGTAAATAAACCTCCCAAATACATGGCATTCATGCACCTATACATTAAAACAAATCTTTTCATTGTGTGTTGAGAGCAGGGACAGTTGAAGTCAGAATTATTCGCCCTTCTGGGAATTTTTTTCATAATTTCTCAAATGATGTTTAACAGAGCAAGGAATTTTTCACAGTATTTTTTATAATATTTTTTCTTCTGGAGAAAGTCTTATTTGATTTATTTAGACTGGAATAAAATCAATAAAACCGTTTTAGGGTCAATATTATTAGCCCCCTTAAGCAATATTATTTTTTTCGATCGTCTACAGAACAAACCATCGTTATACAATGACTTTCCTAATTACCCTAACTTGCCTAATTAACCTAGTTAAGTCTTTAAATGTCACTTTAAGCTGAATACTAGTATCTTGAAAAATATCTAGTCAAATATTATGTGCTGTCATCATGACAAAGATAAAATAAATCAGTTATTAGAAATGAGTTATTAAAACTATTATGTTTACAAATGTGTTGAAAAAAATCTTCTTTCCATTAAACAGAAATTGGGGAAAATATATACAGGAGGGCTCATAACTCTGACTTCAACTGTATATGAAAAGTGCTTTAAGCATGTTTGCAAATAGCATATACTAAAGAACAGGTGTGTACTTGATCAGCTGTTTTACCTAAAGCAATAGCAAATTTATCATTTAATGAAGTTGAGAATTATTATGTTCGTCTTGCTACACTGTCAGACTGCAGAATGCATTTGCTAATTGAAAGTGCGTCAGGTTTTTCCTTAAGTCAAAGCGCTCCTTTGTTTCTGCTTGACATTTTTCTGGCTATACTTTACACAGAATGTTTTTACTGTGGTGTGTCATTTCCTTCAGTGTACGCTGGTCGCGATGAACAAGAACATGTGTGAACTGAAAAGGTTGTGTATTCAAGCTACAGTGTGTGTGTGTTTTTATCTCTTAAATGAGGTAAAATTACGTTATTCACTGGTCAAAGGTTTTTATTGGAAAGAAAATGCTAAATATTGTTATTATTAATGCATTCACGAGTGGAACCTGCTGTCTTCATAAACATTTAGATTTGTGCTGCACGATACTGGAAAAAGATACAATATTTATTCATTCATTCATTCATTCATTTTCCTTCGGCTTCGCCCCTTCGCCACAGCGCAATGATCCGCCAACTATTCCGGGATGTTTTATGCAGCGGATGCCCTTCCAGCACAAACCAATACAGGGAAACACACACTCATTCTCGCATTCACACACACACTCATACACTACAGCCAAATTTATTTACCCAATTCACTTAAAGCGCATGTGTTTGGAGTGTGGAGGAAACCGGAGCACCTAAAGGAAACAACACGAGGGGAACATGCAAACTCCACACAGAAATGCCAACTGGCCCAGCCGGGACTCGAACCAGTGACCTTCTTGTAGTGAGGCGACAGTGCACTGAGCCAACTTGCCGCCTAATATGTGATACTGTTGATAAATATTGCGATAACTATATTTCTTATGATAAAACATTTCACTATGAAAATCCTTTTTTAAATTAGGGATTAGGGTTGGGGTTAGTGTTAGTAAGTTGACATGTAATTGCTAAGTTTCTTATAGTCAGTTAAATGTCTGTTGAAGGAGCATATCAACAGATATTAAGCAGACAGTCTACTAATACTCAAATGGACCATCAAAAAGTGTTACCAATTGTCCTTAGTGTATGTGTGTATGCCCTGGTCCTCCAGGTTAGGGGCTGAGCGTTGGGCTAACGACCCACCTCATAAAAATTAGATGTAACGAAACACCAATAGGGCCTCACAGTGGCGCAGTGGGTAGCACGTTCGCCTCACAGCAAGAAGGTCGCTGGTTCGAGCCTCGGCTGGGTCAGTTGCCGTTTCTGTGTGGAGTTTGCATGTTCTCCCTGTGTTGGCGTGGGTTTCCTCCGGGTGCTCCGGTTTCCCCCACAAGTCCAAAGACATGCGGTACAGGTGAATTGGGTAGACTAAATTGTCCATAGTGTATGAGTGTGAATGGGTGTGTATGGATGTTTCCCAGGGATGGGTTGCAGCTGGAAGGGCATCCGCTGCGTAAAACATATGCTGGATAAGTTGGCGGTTCATTCCGCTGTGGCGACCCCAGATTAATAAAGGGACTAAGCCGAAATGAAAATGAATGAATGAATGAAACACCAATATGGTGCGGCTAAATATCAACTTCGATATAAACAGCCCTGGGAGTAAGCAAGCAAGCAAGTAAGTAAATATCTAAATTCCTGGTGCTAAATTTCTGTGTGCAGCACTAATTCCTAAACATTAGAGTAACATCAATAGGTGTATACATTCTGACTGACAGAAAGTATGTTTATTCTGACCTGAGCTAATACACTAAACTTTCAGCAAACTTTCAAAAATCTTGTTTTCTGACATTAAAGTCATCTGTTGCTGCTTGTTGTTCCACCACTGTCTGAAATGAGCGTTTCAACTGCAAAACCTACTCATTAGTGCCTTATTTTTAGAGCGTGTATGTGGACGTTATTGGCAGACACACACCCAGACTCTCTCGTGTCTATCCGCAGCAATGAAAAAAAATCATAAAAAGTGTGGGGGACACAAACGGGATTAAGAAAAGTGGGGGGGGACATGCCCCCCTGTCCCCAGTGGAAGTTATGTTCCTGCTTGTATGCATATTTTACCTATGTACTGTTTAAATGTATGTAAAGCACTTTGAGATGCTACTTTTAAAGGCTACTATATAAAATAAAGTTTATTATTATTAGTAGTAGAAATTCTGTCTGGTTTCTAATCCAAATATCTTAAAAGAAATTACATCAAGAAACACTTTCTAGACAAGTAATCAAAATAATCTGCCAGTGTTTGGGTAAGCAATATAAACGTGTTTTTAGTTTATTTAAATTAATATTAAATTATTAATTTGATTAATTTGATTATTAAATTAGATTAATTTGCTGCAGATTGTTTAGTTTGTTTTATGGGAAACTCACTTAATTTTGACAGTTTTTTTTCCTGAAAACAAGACAAAAATGTGTACTTTTCTAGAAAATGCTACTTGATTTAAGTATTTTTATATATTTGGACTGGAAACCAGACTAATACTCAAATTAAACAAAGATTTTATATAGAGATTATATAATTCTCTCTGTGGAGCACAGGATGGTCATTTTGTTAAGCTTTAACGGAGCAGCTGGCTGTTATGATAGTGATCATAATAGTGCATGTTTGCTCAACTCATTTAATTCTCTGAGGACTCTTTCCCTGAAATGACTGAACCTGATGCCTTTCAGATTACTTGAGTTTCTAAATGAATACATTCAAAAAGCCAAGAAGGAATACATACTTATTATCCATGCTTCGGCCTACAGAGATATGCAGAATCAGGGTGTGTGTGTGCAGCTTTAATATCACAAACAACACCCTGTGATGCTGAAATAGCTGCATGTTTTCCGGTTCGCTCTATTGTGCCGTGAAAAGTTGGATAGCAATGAATAGAGTCTTTGTAAAGCACACAACTTCTGTCTGTTTCTGTAATCAAGTCCAAGAAACTAAACTGCCTGTCCTTCATGCTTCACTCTCAAGGGCTCCCTTCGATTAGAAATAGTTTTACGAATTCGGTTTAGATCCTTTATTTTTACAGAATTAGCATTTAAAGTTGCAATAAAACAAGCTTTTAGCCATCCTTTTTTATAATGGGATATACAGTTGAAGTCAGAATTATTATCCCCCTGTATATTATTTTCCCCCAATTTCTGTTTAACGGAGAGAAGATTTTTTTTTTTTATAACATTCCTAAACATAATAGTTTGTTCTGGAGACAATCGAAAACAAATATTGCTTAAGGGGGTTAATAATAATGACCTTAATATGGTTTAAAAAAATGAAAAACTGCTTTTATTCTAGCTGAAATAAAACAAGTAAGACTTTCTCCAGAAGGAAAAATATTATAGGAAATACTGTGAAAAATTTATCATTTGGGAAATATTTGAAAAAGAAAACAAAATTTACAGGAGGGTGAATCATTCTGACTTCAATTGTATATCTAAGTGTTATGGATTATTTAAAAAAAAAAAAGAAAATGCAGTAGTTTTGTGCTGAACAAACAAACAAACAAACAAATAAATAAAAAGAAACAATACAGGGCAATGGCCTGGTTTTGTGCTAAATAAACAAATAAACAAACAAATAAATAAATAAAAGAAAAATGCAGGAAAAGGGCCTGGTTTTGTGCTAAATAAACAAACAAACAAACAAATAAATAAATAAATAAAAGAAAAATGCAGGACAAGGACCTGGTTTTGTGCTAAATAAATAAATCGATAAATGAATGGGAAAATGCAGAGCAAGGACTTGGTTTTTGTGGTAAATAAACCAATAAATAAACAAATAAATGCATTTAAAATAGATTTAGTCTGGTAAAAATGTTACTTTGTGTTGCCTTTAACAGATGACTGAGTAACAATCATATGTTTCTTCACTATGTTTGTCTGTGATTTCACTTAATTTTATTATGAAAATTGTATAGCAAACAAAATGAACAAATAAACAGGAAAAGATTCAGGCTTCTAAAATGCTTTTAACCAACCATGCTGGTCATCTAGGATTATTACCAGTCTGCTCATGGCTAGAATTAAATATGTAATATTAATCTGGAAAAATACATGATAAAAATCAATAGTGTAATAAAACTGAGTTTATAAAGTACAGAAACATCATACTGTACTATACAATAGTCTTTGTTCTTTAAATGTGTTGATGTTTGTTTTTATATATTTGAGAAATTGGGCGACGCGGTGGCGAAGTGGGTAGCACAATCGCCTCATAGCAAGAAGGACGCTGGTTCGAGCCTCGGCTGGGTCAGTTGGCATTTCTGTGTAGAGTTTGCATGTTCTCCCCGTGTTGGCGTGGGTTTCCTTCGGGTGCTCTGGTTTCCCCCACAAGTCCACAGACATGCGGTATAGGTGAATTGGGTAAGCTAAATTGTCCGTAGTGTATCAGTGTGTGAATGAGCGTGTATGGATGTTTCCCAGTGATGGGTTGCAGCTGGAAGGGCATCCGCTGCGTAAAACATATGCTGGATAAATTGGCGGTTCATTCTGCTGTGGCGACCCCAGATTAATAAACGGACTAAGCCGAAAAGAAAATGAATGAATGAATATTTGAGAGATTCTCTAACACTTTCAGACTGAAATCAATCAATTGTTCAAAGTGATACACTCAATTTTTTCCAGTCTAAATACTGTACAAACTGTACATCATTTGAGTTAGTTCAATTTTAAGAGAACCACTGTACTGTATTTGACAGATCTGCACACACAATCACTGCACTGTTGTCTTGAGTTGTCAACAAAACCCCCTGTGTCTTGCGCACAGTGGGCACTCATTAGATATTAAAAAAAAACAAGAGAGAGATTGATATGAGAGACAAACAGGGCCGTTCAGACTCAAAAGATTTGGCGAAATGTAGATGCCAGTGATTTTTTGAATAGTGAATGAAATGCTGGAGGTTTTTTCCAAGTCTTTTCTAGCTTGAGAGATACATGGTAATCTTGACCTCTCTGCAAATGTTCTTATTTTAAAGTACAAATCAAATCAAAACTAACCATATGATTTTGTTAGCTCAGATTGCTTGTTTTGTGGTGAACGTTTCATCTGTGGGGCCTCACGGTGGCGCAGTGGGTAGCACGTTCGCCTCACAGCAAGAAGGTCGCTGGTTCGAGCCTCGGCTGGGTCAGTTGGCGTTTCTGTGTGGAGTTTGCATGTTCTCCCCGTGTTGGCGTGGGTTTCCTCCGGGTGCTCCGGTTTCCCCCACAAGTCCAAAGACATGCGCTATAGGTGAATTGGGTAAGCTAAATTGTCCGTAGTGTATGAGTGTGAATGGGTGTGTATGGATGTTTCCCAGAGATGGGTTGCAGCTGGAAGGGCATCCGCTGCGTAAAACATATGCTGGATAAGTTGGCAGTTCATTCCGCTGTGGTGACCCCAGATTAATAAAGGGACTAAGCCGAAATGAAAATGAATGAATGAATGAATTTCATCTGTGCATGTCATTAAGAGAAAAAATTGTTTGCTCTTGTAATCTAAAATTAAAATCTGAAAATGAACTTCCTGTTTGTTTTCAGTTGAATTCTCAGATATTACGTCTGTCTGAGGTATTGGGCGTGGCTAACACACTTAACCACGCCCCTCCAGCTGTTAGTTTTGACAACAGAAACGGTGAGGAGGAGGAGGAGTCTCTTAGGTTGTAATAACTCTCCCCAAACACCTTTCCCGATCTTCCGAATGAAATGCCTTATTTACTACATCCAATCAGCTCACAGTAGAAAAAACAAGCCACGCCCACTGTTTTCTCATTTAATATTCTGTTTCTCTAGGAACTGCGTCACAAACTGTCTCAGCTTCCGGTTCATGTGGACTTTAAACAAGTAATGAATTTATGAACGTATTTGCTCTTTTGTCTGGCCACAGAAGGAGATTTCTGATCAACTGGCTATATTTTCGAACTTTAATGTATTAATTCATTTTTGTTGTCAACGTTTTAACTTTTAAACAAAAAAAAGACCTTTCCAGACTTTCTAGGTTGTCTACACTGTAAAAACATATCCGTTAATAAAGTTTCCGTATTTTGTGGTTCACAAGTGTTTACAGTTTATTTACGGTTGTAAATTGCATTATGGGATGTTGATCTCAGCTCTGTCGACTTTTGATGTTGAAAATTCAACTCTACAGTTTAACAAAGTGACTTTTATTAACATTTTAGTAGTTGTATAATGTGTAAGAAATAATATATAGAGAGTAATAAGTGTGTAAAATAGCAGAAAATGTACTGGCAGTTTATTACAATGTTTTTGTAGAGTAATATACAACACCAAACTCAGACATTATACCACTTTAAACTATTAAAAATGTTAACAAAAGTCACTTTTTCAAACTTTTCAATGTTAAAAGTTGTCGGAAGTAAGATCACGGCCCCATATTGCAATTCAAAAGCATAAATAAACAAGGAATAAATAAAAACATTAATCACTAAATATGGAAAAGTGCATTTTACTCATATAGTATGAAAGCCAGATTATTTATAGGTTAAAAACTTTGGATATTTTCCACATAACAGCCACTGCAGTCTTAAAGGAAAAGTTCACTAAAAAAACCCACAATGACCCATGGCTTCTTGTTGATTTGTAATGGCAGTGAATTGGGCCGGAAGATCTGAAGTTTCAAAAAGAGCATCGATGCTTCATAAATAAAATGAGGTGCCTCTTTTTATTAAGTGGCCTTAACTACTATGTACTTGCATCAAAAAAATAAATACAATGCGCTTTCTGAAGTGCCCGTGAAGTGCTTTGAAATATGCATTTGACGTAATCTCAACTGAAACACGAAGAGAGGGCGGGACATAGTGTAGCTCCTCCCCTTTAAAAAAACAGCCAATAGCGTTTTGTTTTATCACAGCTCTGCCAGTCAGATTGGTTAAGCTCAAGCACATCAAATAAAAAGCAAATGAGAAGCGTCTTGAAGCGGTGGGGCATGTCAGACACTAGAGAGCATTCGATCGGTTATGATTTGTTGAGAAACTGAAGTATGAGGAGACATGAATAAAACCATTTAGTGGGAAGTGACAAACTACAAGCTTTACATGTTTATATCAGTTTTATATCTTCTAAACATTTTGGAGCGCACTAGCTTATAGATACCTTAAAAACTAACAATAATGATACTAACAACTAAAAAGCTTTATTTTAATTTCATGGGACCTTTAAGGTGGAATATTGTAGGGTTAGGGACAGTGGTGGTATGGGTAGGTTTAAGGGAGGGTTAAGGTGTAAGGGATAGTCAACAGAAATTAATTACACATGTAATTACATGCATGTATTTAATCAGTCATAAGTACAATGTAAAAACATGTATTTACACAATAAGTACATTGTAACAAATGACTAATGTCAGCGCAAGTACATACACTGTTAGACTTAGTTATTTACTGCAAAAATGTGCAGTAAAATATCACATACATTCTTTACAGTTCAATACTGTAATATGCATTGTGGGTCATTTTGAAACTTTTACAGTAACTTACTGCATATTAGGAATTTACAGTATTCTACTGTATTCAAAGTAATCAATAACTGCTGGTGTAGTTGAAGACAAAAATGAGAGAGTTAATGAAAAAAATGTGTCACTTGTTTTGAATTTATATAATAAATACTAAAAACAAAGGTTTTGCACCACGAGTGTAAAATGTAAATACATTACAGTAAAGGTACTGTAAAAATTGTCATACTGTACAAATAAAATGTGGAAAAGGGGCTTTTACCATGCAAAGGAGTTGCGGTAAGGCTATTTTACTGTAAAATGAACGTGCGGTAGGGCTCTTCTACTGTAAAACAGATTTGCAGGTAAGTTACTGTAAAGGGCCAGTTGTGGTAACAACAGTGCTGCCAGTAAGTTACTGCAAAAATACTAATAAAATGTCTAACAGTGTAGTTAAGGCCAATTAATATACATTGGGACCGAAAGTTATATGATAACCTGAAATTGTATATACATCTTAATTACAACGAATGACATTTGAAGTTTAATAAATTGACTTTTTTCCTACAAATTACATAATTTCGCTTGAGAAGGCATTCATTAACTTAGTAAAGTTGAACGGATTTCTTTGTTATAAAGAATGGATGTGGGGTTTTTTGTAGCTTCAAAAATGGACATAAATGACTGCCATTGTAAAACTAAAAACTATTTTTTCTCATTTTGAAGAATCATGAATCTTGTCAATAGGGAGCCTTTTGTGTTGCCTTTGGGTTCTTCATAAAACCACTGATATGTAAAGAGCGTTTTGTGTGTGAGTAATGTAAGTTCAGTGGATTGGCATTTAACTGTGACCTTTGAATTACACAGATCTGAATGAAACTGAACTGAACTTCAGCAGTGACATTTGTATTAAACTGAACTGAATCAGGGTGGCTCAGTGGTTAGCACTGTCGCCAGTTGGCATTTCTGTGTGTAGTTTGCATGTTCTCCTCGTGTTGGTGTGGGTTTCCTCCAGGTGCTCCGGTTTCCCCCACAGTCCAAAGACATGCACTATAGGTGAATTGGATGAACAATAAATTGGCCATAGTGTATGAGTGTGTGTGTGTGTGTGTGTGTGAATGTGAGTGTCTAAAGGCATCTGCTGTGTAAAACATATGCTGGATAAATTGGCGGTTCATTCCGCTGTGGCGGCCCCTGATAAATAAGGCACTAAGCCGAATGAATGAATGAATGAATGAACTTCAACAATGACATTTGTATTAAACTGAAGTTAATCAGTTTGAATTGAACGAGAGCTACACCAGCATTCGAAGACTATTCTCCTGCCTGCCTGAATTGCTGGAATGTTCCACAATCTGAATCTGAATGCTTTCTTCACAATCTTTATCTACGTATGTTAAGCTGCTTTGATACAATCTATGTAATAAGAAATATAGATTTTATGTATTATATCATTTTTATTATTATATAGAAAAAATAAATAAATAAAAAATGCTCTAAGAATGTTATGTTAACGTTCCCATTAAGTTAAACTTGTAAAACTCACTCTTGATCACATTTGATGATGATTGGTGATCACAGCGAACTGACTAGATCTTTTATTCCCGGTTGCTTTGCGCACGTCCTGTCTGGTTGATATGATTATATGCATTACTATGGAGACATGTTAATACTCAGCTGTCAATCAATTCGGTAGGCGGGGAACCCGCACTCCTACGTGAAGTTGCGGTGGGAGGGATTTGGATGCTATTTTAACGTCAGGAAATTAAAAAAAAGAGACTTATTGTCTTTATATCACCCCAATATGACAGTGAACACACTATACCTACACACAGTTCTGTCCAAACAGCTTACAAAAGATGATTTTCATCATAGGTGCCCTTTAAAGCTTGACTCTTCTGTAGTTACATTGTGTACAAAGAGCAACTGAAAATGAAAGTTGAAATTTTCCAGGCCAATATGACTAGAATATTCTCATCCCTTGATTATTACACAGGAATGAGATGTATAGTTGCTAACCATATCTTAGCGAGATGTTAATGGTCTAATCCGATTCAATAATTTATGCTAAGCTAAAGTGCTCCGGCTAGACCCTGAATGGTTTAAAAAATGGTAAAACTCAACTGTTTAACTCTAAGGGAGTTGTAAAATATTTTCCCAAAAAAATTGGAGCGTTACTTTAAGAGTAAAGCAGGTTGTTTGGCACTTTACACATGCTGTGTTCATGACCTTATGTTTCGTCAGGCTTGATAAAATTCTTGCCGTCTTTATTATGACTAATGTCTCACTGGGAAGCACAGAAACATTGTGTACTTTGGAGAAAAACACTCTTTTTTTATTTAGTAAGAGCTGCATGTAAGCAGATAAGAGTTGCATTCCTATTTATTGGCACTCTGAAAATAAACCTCAAATACAGTACTTGTGAACCAACTGAGACCAAAGCAGCTTCTACAGACACTAAAGTCTATTCATACAACACTATTAACAATTTTCTGTAGAATCTACAGGACTTACTGTAACTTACTGTAAATCAGATACAGCAAAAATGCTGTATTTACATTTACAGCACCACATGTTTTGCTGTGTATGTATTTTTAGTATTCTACACTGTATCTTTACTGTAAAATATGGTCATTTTCACAATGCAACTTTAAATACAGTAACATTCTGCATAACTGTCTTACAATAAAATGCATTTCATATTACAGTTAAATACTGTATACATTTTTGTTTTGTTTTATAGTTGCTTGGCGTGGCTTTCCTCGGAATCGGATTGTGGGCATGGAGTGAGAAGGTAAGGGAAATCCAGTGGATCTAATGCATAATCCATAAAAGTCATCTTTATTTGATAGGAATATTAATGCACACGTGAGGTTGAGATGTCACGTGTTCTTGACATTAAATACTGTATGAGATGCAGCAGTGGTTTGTTCAGAGTATGGTTATTTTTAGTATCACTTACATCATTTGTGTGTGTATATATATATATATATATATATATATAAAACATGTGTATACAGTGCTCAGCATATATGAGTACACCCCTTACAAATCTCTCTTTTAAATTCATATTTTTAATAGGAAGCTATACAATGTTATATTTGAGCATATACATTAGATTAGTCAGTACTGAAGCCAAATCTAGAGCTAATCTAACAAAATAACTTACGATAACGGTCTAAAAACTAATACACCCAAATGTATATGTTATAGAAAAATATTACATACAAATTTTAAAAAAGAGGAAAAATCAAGAGAAGCAAAGAAAATGAAAAATATTGTTGAAATTTTGTAGGTACATGATTGGTGACTAAAATATTATTTTAATAAATATATCTGTTTAATAAATCTGTTTTGTTTAAATGCACAATGCTCATATATGCTGAGCACTGTATAGTATGTGTTTTTTATGCACATTTGATTATTGCTGACACGTTTGATTATTGCTGATTATTGCTGTGTTTATCAGGGAGTTCTCTCTAATATCTCCTCTATCACGGATCTGGGTGGATTTGACCCAGTGTGGTTGTTTTTGGTGGTTGGAGGGGTGATGTTCATCCTGGGTTTTGCTGGCTGTATCGGAGCCTTGAGGGAAAACACCTTCCTGCTCAAATTTGTAAGTTTTGATTCTTATTTGCAGTATTTTATTATTATTATTTTTTTTTTTGAAAGAGCGGGTTTCCCAGTGATGGGTTGCAGCTGGAAGGGCATCCACTGCGTAAAACATATGCTGGATAAGTTGGCGGGTCATTCCGCTGTGGCGACCCCAGATTAATAAAGGGACTAAGCCGAAAAAGAAAATGAATGAATGAATGAATGAAAGAGCAGGTCTCGTGGTATTTTAAGTCTCTACCACAGGTTTAGATGCATCTAAAGTCAGAAAACATTGTAATTATCTCTAAACGTGCATTTCATATTTGAATCATTCTCAAATGTTATTTCAATATGGTTCAATATGAATCAATTAGGTTTGTAAACCCCTCTAGGATTACATTTTCTTGCAAAAGGTTTTATCACAGTATTACAGTGTTATTAATATTTTATGACCTAACCCAGCAGACACACAACGTCATAAGACGTTAATATTAGGTAAGATTTAGGTCGCCAGCATCTAACGACAACGTTATTTTGACATCCAATAACGACATGAAATGACGTCCTTATTTGGTTGATTTTAGGTTAGTTTGGAAAGTGACCAAAATCCAACATCGAGACAACATCTTAAACCAACATCATATTGACATTTATTCGTCAAGTATGGCAATCAAAATCCAATGTCTGATAGACATCATATTGGTAACGTCCACACAAAGTCAAGCTGTAACATCATTAGACGTTGATATTTGGTTGATTTTAGGTTGCGTTGGAAAGTAACCAAAACTTTGTAACCTGATGTTGGATTCAAACAAAATGCAACGTCCCACAACGTTGGGGTACAATGTCAATCTGATGTCATGTTGATGTCCTGTGCCTGCTGGGAAGCTGCGAAAAAAATTTCTTTTAACAGTAAATAAATGTTTCAACTAAAGTAACTAAATTAAATCAGTAGACTAATTTATTAATTACATTTACTAAATTACAGTTAATAGGCATTAACTAAGAAACAACCACAACATTTTCAATCAATATTTTAGCATGTCTTAGTCCAAATTAACTTTATAATATTAATTCATACTGTTATAATAAAGGTCTTAAGCCTGGTTTTTGTATTAAAGCAGCTAAAGCTACATAAAAAATGATAGGAATACAGCTGTTGATGTACTGGGGTAAAATTAGAGCTACATTACATTTAAATCAGTGTCCTAACAACATGCGACATGGCATGCGATAAAAGGTATCTTGTTTCATGTTAAAAGGAGTTTTTGTCCTAACCATCTGCGACAGCGATGTGCATTTTACAAATGCTTTCTATTTCTGAGACGTCACAGCAAAACAACAGCATAAACGACTATATTAATGATCTCCTCAGGTACTGATTATGGGCTTTATTCAGTGTTAAATGCTCCCAATGTGAGTTTGAACAATACTTTCTGTGACATGTATTGCCATACTACTGAAAAAGCATCAGCAGATAGTTCACCTCAGATCTTGAAAATAAAATAACTAGCAAACGGTCTGAAAATGAAAGTCAGAACTGTGACTCCAACAACATCAGTCACTCAGTAGCCTATTATTAATGTTAAATAGGTTTAATATGTATTAATCAGATTAAAAGCCTTTACCGTTTTGGTGGGAGTGCAGTGGCTGGTATTTAAATGTTTCTGTCATGTCGCGTCTCTTTTGATGCAGACAGAAACATTGCTTGTCGCTGGAATCTTGTTGCGTCACGTGTTGTTAAGACACTGTGTAAAGGTTATTGCACACTGAATCGCAAATTTTCGTACATTGCAAAATAAATTCTACCTCAGGTTTTGTCGATCGTATTAACAAACTGCCTTTCATCTGTCAAAATCGGGTTCAATTGCTTTAGTTTTTCGCATCTGTAAAAGCATTTGAAAAGTGTTCTGGCAGTTCAGAACCACCGTACACACGAAAGGCAAAATACAGCATGCTGTCACTTGACCAGCACAGATCACTTCATGACAAACACAGTGCATAAATTAATATAAAGACAGAATGTGGCGGCCAATACTTCAGCATGCAAAGAGCTTAAGTACAAAAAGTGAAGTGTTTTTTTTTTCTACCAGTTTTCTGTGTTTCTGGGGATAATCTTCTTCCTGGAGCTCACCGCCGGTATCCTGGCCTTCGTCTTTAAAGACTGGATTAAAGACCAGCTCAACTTTTTCATCAACAACAACATCCGAGCCTACAGAGACGACATCGATTTGCAGAACCTCATCGACTTCACTCAGGAATATGTAAGACACATGTTCATGCCTCAGACGCAAAGAAAGCGAGAATAGGGAAAGCTGTAAAGCTGAGATGAAAGAAATGAAGGGATTAAAAAAAGGCCAAAGTCAGTTTATATCCAGCACATGTCCTGACAGAAGTGCAAACAGGCAGATCTCAGAGCGCTAGCGTGACTTCAAGACTCTTTATCCACCGTCAGCACTCACTGAAATCCCTCGCCGCTCGCTTTTACTGGGCTTTCAGTGCACGTTTTAGAAGAGTGAGCTGTCAGATACAGATTTTGTTTACTGCCAGTTATAAAAAAATGCTTGACATTTAGAAGGTTACTGGGTCAGTCTCAGGAAATGCTGCCTTTTGGGACAGGAAGGTGTTATTTTGCGAAGGCTTTCATTTTAAAACATTACTGCTGAACTTTAAGAAATCTGTTTTTTCAGGCCTGAAGTACTATATTCACAGCACTGTGCATCAATATGTCTAGAGACATGAAAGGGTTAGTTCACGCAAAAATAAAAAGATCTGTTATTAATTTCTAGGGCTGCCCCATAACAGTCGACCAGAACAGGCTTGAAAGTTTTATCTCAAAAATATAACAGTTTAACTCATAATTAAAGGTTAAGTTCACTCAAAACTGAAATTGTTATTAATTACTCTCTCTCATAAACTTCCAACTGGTATTTAAAAGGCCTGAAAATGGTAAATAAGTATCAAGTTCTTGATAACAATACAGTTTAAAGTCATGTGCAAACACTTGACCATTAAAACAATAATGTTGGACTACTGGACCATATGTGCACTGACACAAAGTGCTTCTTTATAGGTTGGCATCAACACCTATTGGCCTGGCACGCAGAATACAGTGTTTTTAGTCATTTGAATATAACAGCTGAACATAAAGGAAACCATTAAAATGCAACGGTCAGCTATGCCAACTTAAAAAAAGACATCTATCACAGGTTATATTCAGTTGAGCTTCATGTTAAAGGGATAGTTCACCCGAAAATCAATATTCACAAATCATCATTTACTGAGTTTCTTTCTTTCTTCTGTTGAACACAAGGGAAGATATTCTGAAGAATGTTGGG
>CAIGQW010053650.1:6526372-6555399 GCA_903798125.1 Danio choprae | reverse complement strand
GTGTGTGTGTGTGTGTGTGTGTGTGTGTGTGTGTGTGTGTGTGTTTTACATCTGTACATAGAGCTCTTTTTCTAGAGTGTTTTATGTGTCAAACAGCCTGTGTCATAAATGTGAGAAAAGCTTTATGTGTCCACAGAGGCTACACTGACAGACGATCCTCCATCATCTGCTGCGCTGAAAAAAACGTTACAAAAAGCATCGCTCAAAGTTTTCAGTCACTTCGAAAAAAATTATATATATAAAAAAAATAAGTAAATGAACTCATGACTGAAATTGCGTGTTTTTAAGCACACAGTCTAATACAGTACATCCCTTCTGCCACCTTAAGCTTTTTTGTCTGTTTGTCTTTATTTTAAAGTAAAAGGCCTTTTAGTGCAATTACATTCATTCATTTTCCTTTGGCTTAGTCCCTTATTTATCAAGAGTCGCCACAGCGGAATGAACCAGCAACTATTCCAGCATATGTTTTACGCAGCAGATGCCGGAGCACCCAGAGGAAACCCACACCAGCACAGGGAGAACATGCAAACTCCACACAGAAATGCCAACTGGCCCAGCCGGGACTCAAACCAGCGACCTTCTTGCTGTGAGGCGACAGTGCTAACCATTGAGCCACCGTACCGACCCATTACAAACATTATATTAAAAAAATTTACGAAAATATTGGCGATAACATTTCAACCCTTCCTAAACCAGAGCATATTCCTCCATAACCTAACCATATTTTGTTGGTGTATTGACTAGCTTTGTAGTTTTACTACAAATATCATGGTAAAACTATGGTTTGTGTAGGTTCATTTGTGATTAATGTTACCATGCTTTAACTAGCCTACGAAGATATAAACATCCAAAGCTTGCGGTTTGTCACTTCCACCTAAATGAATCAGTGATTTTTTTTTGACATCACCTCATACTTCAATTTCTCATCAAATCTCCTGACCAATCAAATGCTCTCTAGTATCTGACATGCCCCGCCCCCTTCAAGACACTTCTCATTTGATGCGCTTGAGCTCAAGCACCCACTGGCAGAGCTGTGAGAAAAACAAAACGCTATTGGCTGTTTTTTAAAAAGGGGAGGGGCTACTCTGTCCCGCCCTCTCTTCATGTTCAGTTAAAATTACGTCAAACATTGAATAAAAAAAAATGCACATTTCAAAGCACTTCACAAGACCTTTAACAAACCTTTAGAGATTTGTTCATGTTTATTTCGCAGTAAAGCAGTAGAGAGGACCAATTCATTCATTCATTTTCTTTTTGGCTTAGTCCCTTTAGTATCTGCCACAGCGGAATGAACCGCCAACTTATCCAGCATATGTTTTACGCAGCGGATGCCCTTCCAGCTGCAACCCATCACTGGGAAACATCCACACACACTCATTCACACACATACACTACATACAATTTAGCTCACCCAATTCACCTATAGCGCATGTCTTTGGATTGTGGGGGAAACCGGACACCCGGAGGAAACCCACGCCAACACGGGGAGAACATGCAAACTCCACACAGAAATGCCAACTGACCCAGCCGGGGCTCGAACCAGCAACCTTCTTGCTGTGAGGCGATTGTGCTACCCACTACGCCACCGTGCCACCCCACCAATTCATTGTTTAGATTTCGTAAAAAATTATTGACAGACTTTGAGAAATGCTTTGTTTCATATCAAAATAACAAAGGACAGCTTGTTCTGATGGAGTTGATTGTAGAAATGCTTGAATATTTTCTTAATCAGCTGAGAAACACAACGTCCAATCAGATTCACCTCTTCGTCTTAACGAGAATCGATTAATGTATAAATCAATACGATAAGTGATGGTGGATTATCTGCAGTTTGGGAATCTGTGTGTCTTGAGTTTCTCTCATGCGTTTGGTTTGTATTGCTTTGATCCTGTCAACACTGGTTCATTTATGCACTCAAGTTTGGTTGCATTTCACTCCTATAGAATCACTTAGCCATCTTGCAGTTTACGTTCACTAAAGCAGTCAGGAAGGTTTCATTGTATTTTTCTTCTTGTAAAATGTTGCACTAACAGATTAGCGCCCACATGAAAGATACTATAGTAATTCATAGTAAATACCAGTGTTTTTGACTATATTGTACTGTTACCCTACACTACCTGACATAAGTCTTGTCGCCTATCCAAGTTTTAGGAACAACAAATAATAACTTGACTTCTAGTTGATCATTTGGTATCAGAAGTGGCTTATATGAAAGGCAAAGGCCTCTAGATTACACTTTTACCTAAATAAAATATGATCATGCCTTGATTATGAATGATTTAATTATGACAGTAAGGTCTGACTTTGCTTAGACAAATGTCTTGTCACTGAACAGAAATAATGTACAGTATATAATATAAAGTCATGCTGCAGTGGAAAAAGAGTTAATATTGTGTATGACTCCATGAGCTCGGAGGACTGCATCCATACATCTCTGCAATGACTCAAATCACTTATTAATAAAGTCATCTGGAATGGCAAAGAAAGCGTTCTTGCAGGACTCCCAGAGTTCATCATTGGATTCATCTTCAATGCCTCCTCCTTCATCTTACCCCAGACATGCTCAATAATGTTCATGTCTGGTGACTGGGCTGGCCAATCCTGGAGCACCTTGACCTTCTTTGCTTTCAGGAACTTTGATGTGGAGGCTGAAGTATGAGGAGCGCTATCCTGCTGAAGAATTTGCCCTCTCCTGTGGTTTGTAATGTAATGGGCAGCACAAATGTCTTGATACCTCAGGCTGTTGATGTTGCCATCCACTCTGCAGATCTCTCGCACGCCCCCATACTGAATATAACCCCAAACCATGATGTTTCCTTCACCAAACTTGACTGATTTCTGTAAGAATATTGGGTTCCAGGAGGTCTTCTGCAGTATTTGTGATGATCGGGATGCAGTTCAACAGATGATTCATGGGAAATAAATCAACCTTCTGCCACTTTTCCAAATGATCAACTAGAAGTCAAGTTATTTGTTGTTGCTCTTACAACTGGGATCCACGACAAGACTTTTGTCAGGTAGTGTATATATTATAGTATTTACAACAACATTGTTAATGAATGCTACAGTAGTGAACTGATAAACTGTAATAAGCTTTAGTCTTTACTACAGTAAACTGGTGTATTGTGGTATAAAATACCATATAGTAGTATAAACCTACAGTATTGGGTCGTTTGTTTATATTACTATAGTTGTTGTGTTACTATAGAATTACCACAACAGATTAATTCAGGTACTTTACTATAGCATGGTTAAAAAAACACTAGTATTTACTATAAATTACTATAGTATTTTTTTTTCATTCAGGCGATCCAAGAAAGTTTCTTATTCAGATGTTTATCTTTCACAAGCTGTTTCTGATTAAATGAAAAATGCACCGTTACAGTATTTTCCTGTAAAGTCTGGACTGATCAGACGATGGTTTGTTGTAAATATATGACTGATATTTTCTTTTGGCATATTTGCAATGCTAGCACTGGATGGTGTAGCGCTCTTGTATGTAAACACACACACTTAATCTGATTTTAACACCACCTCTTTTTTTAAGGTCTCCCTTAGGTAGTTCTTACAGATTTCAGATATGCTTGTGAAAAGAGTCGAGTCTGCACTGTAGATGTCTGCTAATGAACGGTTTCTGTATTTTGTGATTCACAAGTGGATGTCGATCTCTGCTCTGTCGACTTTTGATGTTGAAAATTCAACTCGCAGCTTAACAAAGTGACTTTTATTAACATTTTAGTAGTTTGTAATAATATAATGTGTAAGAAATAATATATGGAGAAACAAGTGTGTAAAATAGCAGAAAATGTACTGGCAGTTCATTACAAGGTTTTTGTAGCGTAATATACAACACCAACCCAGACAATATATCACTTTAAACTATTAAAAATGTTCAAAAAAGTCACTTTGTCGAACTTTTCAAGGTTAAAAGTGTCTGGAAGAACGATCAAGATCCCATAATGCAACTCAAAATCATAAATAAATGAGGAAAAATAAAAGCATGAATCACAAAATACGGAAAACTGCTCATTTCTGGATTATTTTTACAGGCTGAAGTCTTTGTTACTGGAGGTGTAATCATACTTAACACCGATTCCTTGTGTTGCCATTCATTTAGGCTTTCTATCACATTGAACAGATGCTCCAGCAATAAGAACACACACGTTCAATAAATTATTCCTTAACATTGTTTTGTTGTGTTACCATTTAAGCTTACTTTAAAGGGGCTGTATGAACGAGTTTATATGTATTAAAGGGGACCTGTTATGCCCCTTTTTACAAGATAAAACAAGTCTTTGATGTCCCTAGAGTGTGTGTGTGTGTGTGTGTGTGTGTGTGTGTGTGTGTGTGTGTGTGTGTGTGTGTGTGTGTGTCAGCTCAATATTCCACACAAATAATGTTTTCTAGCTCTTTGAAACGGACCCTTTTAGGCTTTGTTCCTAATTGTGCCATTTTGGTGACTGTCGCTTTAAATTCAAATGAGATTGTGCTCTTTTTAAAAGAGGGCGGAGCTACAAATGCCTATGAGTCAGCGTAGTGGCAGATTCAAAACAGGTCTAACGTCCTATGCTAATGAGGGAGAGATCATCACTAATGGGCGGGGCTTCCCCCCTCTGATGACACGTACAAATGGAGAATGTCAATCAAAGTGTTTCTGCAGACTGTTTTTATCAAGTGTGATTATAAAAAAATTGAAATGAATAAATTTTGACCATTAGAAGCTGCTTATATTCACAGACGGTTGCCACGCAATTGTGTTTAAACCCCTAAATAAAAAATATTAATAACTAATACATTTCTGCTGTATTTTGTAAATGAACTTTAACAGCTATAATATGGCTATAATGATTTAAATGCATTAACATTTACAAGTGATTCCTATTATCATCCTTTTGCAATTTAATTAGCTTATTCTAAACGTGTATTCACAATAAAACAATACACTAAGTATTTTTGGGGTTATTATACCTGTTAAAGTAATCTTTCTTACAGGTTAGGTCAATATTGTGATAATACCATATATAGTAATAGAAGCGTCACCAATTAATTAATTATATTACTTTGATACGAGCAGAAGCATAACTGCAGCTTCGACGTATTGCTGCTGAAATGCTGGGTTTAACCCATGACAAATATGAGGGAAGTATAAGTCAACTGCTCGGTGAGAACACTAATGATCCTCAAACACAGGGCAAACACTGGAAGCAGTGCTGATATGAAGCTCTTTCTTCGGAGAAACTTTCAAAATTAAACCACAGAACGCTCAGTAAAGGGTTTACTCCTGATTCCTGACTGGGAAATCTAACAACAACTTGGCTGGCTACTGACAAAGAGAGAGCCAGAAATGTACAAATTTCTCCCTCTTGCGTCTTTTCCTGGATCTGCAAGCAGGGAGGAGTCCCTCTAACGCAGTGGTTCTCAATCCCGGTCCTCGGGCTTCCCTGTCCAGCACATTCAGTATGTCTTCTTTACTTAACACGCCTGATTTAGGTCATCAACTCATTAACAAAAAGATCCATGAACTGATCCTTGTGTGTCAAATAAGAGTAACACGAGATGTGCAGAGCCGGGGGGGCCCGAGAACCAGAATTGAGAACCACTGCACTAAGAGCAGAAGGACACATCCCAGAAAGTGTTGAAGGCTGGCACAGTCTGGTGGCCAAATCTGATAAAGTAGCAAAGATTTCTGGAGTTAACGTAGGGTGTCTGGGTAGCTTCTGCGAGGGGCTGGATGTTGTTCTTGAAAAAGCTACCACAAATTGTAAGACGCTGTCTGTTGTACCTGCTTTAGAAGTCTCCTCCAAGACTGTGGAGGACGCAGATGCTTTAGCCTTTGTCCCAAAGACTGATAGCCCAAAAAGTGATGTACAGTTGCGAGATACTTCTACTAAGTCTCATTCCTCCATATTCAGATTCCTTAAAGCCTTTGCAAGCAGATGTTATAAATGCTTTATTCCCCCTCATGCATAGACCCTAAAAGAAAAAAAGTCTCAGCTGCTCCAGTCAGAATCTCTGACAATTTTCAGAGAAAAGTTGGGGCTGCATATGAAATTGGGCAGTGGACGAGGCTCAATCTCCGATAGATGTAGTTTGCTTGCAGGTCTGGAGCCTTTTAAAATTGTACAACCCAAACAAAACTGTGTGGGATCAATTAGAAGCAATTGCTAGACAGCAGAATTTGGGAATTAGTGATGTTAAAGCTCTTATGGAAAGCCTGGTCCCATCCAGTAGATTGGCTAAGGTTAAGGCCGTTCTTATGGAGTCAAGGGTTCCTGAGACAAAACAGGATTACTGTAATGCATATAGAGGATACAATGAAAGATACAGGACATTTTGGGCCAGGCAACATTTCCATGGGTCAGTGTGATGCAGTTGAGACAGTGGCCTGGTGAAAGCCCCCTTGAATAAATTGAGCGCTTCCCTGAGACATATGAAACTTTCTGTGCTGTGAACAATATTCCTGAACATAATATGTCCTACAACGACACTATGGTGACTGAAACTGCCATTAATGGACTGTCAAAACAGTACAAAGATTTGCTTTATTCTGAAGTTCTCAGCTTTTTGGGTCACACTTTATTTGGATGGTCCGTTTGTTACATTGCATCTACATGCCAACTAATTCTCATTAGATTATAAGTAAACTGTTAGGTTGGGGTTAGCGTTAGTAAGTTGACATGTACTTGCTAAGTTTCTTATAGTCAGTTAAATGTCTGTTGAAGGAGCAGTATCAGCAGATATTAAGCAGACAGTCTACTAATACTCAAATGGACCATCAAAATAAAGTGTTACCACTTTTTGAAATGGCACATGCTTCTTCAGTGGTGTACTAGGAGTAGTTTAGAGACTGAATACGTGAGGCAAGCTCCTGCTCATAACAGAACCTGCTTTAAATGTGGACGCACGGGGCATCTAGCATGTAACTGTAGATCTCCTTGTAAGAAACCCTAAGAAGGGGGAATAAAAAACAAAGGGAGAAAAAGCACAAAGAAAGATAAACTCGCTCTTTCTGAAAGTCAAATTGCCAAATTGACAAAACTGTTAGCCTGAAATTAGGGGACAGCAGCCACCAATTACTGGCCTTTCATTCATGTATCATTAACAGACAGACGGTGCATTGCTTTGATTGCTAAAGATCAAGGGTCTCATTTATAAATGTGGAGTACCCACAGAACGGGGGTGCGAATGTGCAAACATCACTTCTGGAGTACGTCGACTCTTAATATGGTTTCTACACAAAGTTTTATAAATGAAACCCCTAATGTGACAGTATCTTTCACAAATAATCCTCTCAAACAACCTCTGATCCCTTGTTCAAAGAACGGTTGAATGGTAAAGAAGTGTGTGACAAACCATAGTGTGTAGGCGCTTGATTATTTGAGAGAAAAATATAGAAGTTAATGTTTTCCTTTCAACAGTTACGCTCATGCTGCAATGAAACAATTAGCTTATCTTGTGCTGGTCCACATCTTGACCCAAGATGTGCTGTGGTTAGAAACTCACACAGAATGGAAGTCTATCATTTCCAGATTCCCAGATGTTTGGCCAAACGATGCACTTGATTGGAATTTCACAAATTCAGCCCCTCAAATCCCAGGTACTATGCATGTAGCCAAACTTGCCATGCTCACATAGAAGCTAAAAAGCTGAACAAGAGTTACATAAACAGCACCACAACCCCCTCGTGTGGCCCGTCAGAAATCCCAATGGTAGTTTGAATTTAGCAATTCCTGCAAAACACACACCCTTGTGGCCAATCCGGCGACTATAACCCTAACCCTTGCATGAGACTGAATTTGAACATCATTATTCCAATTGCTTTGGACATTTATATAGGCTTTTGGACTTGCCCCCTACCCCCAGAATTCAAGCTAAATTTGCTTTTACTTTCAGACAGCAACAGTGGACTTGAACTTGTTTGCCACAGAGATTCTGCAGCGACGTTGATCTGTGATTTTCACAAGCGAATCATTGGGGGAAAAAAAAGTAGGAGGCACCACCGAGTATAGAGAAGTGGCAATAGATATGTCACTGGAGAAAATAACATATTAAAGACTAGACGTAAGGTTTTTAAGAAAATAATGGGATACGCTTGAGATATTAGAAGATATGTAATAGAAAAATCGTGGAAATGTTTGTAATAGGACGTCATTTTTATCTTATTTTATAGGTTTTTGTGCGTGTATGTGCGTATTTGTGTTTAATGGGTTCTGTATATGTAGGTATATATAGTTTTTATCATTAGCTTGTTTTTTTTTTCTATTTTGTTTTTTCTTTTAATCTGTTTTTGTGTATCAGAAGTGGCTGATATGAAAGGCAAAGGCCTCTAGATTACACTTATTTAACCAAAATAAAATATGATCTTGATTTTTGATTTTTAATTCTTTAATTAGGACAGTAAGGTCTGACATTGCTTAGACAAAAGTCTTGTGACTTAACAGAAATAATGTACAGTATAGAATATAAAGTCATGGTGCAGTGGAAAAAGAATTAATATTGTGTATGACTCCCATGAGCTTGGAGGACTGCATCCATACATCTCTGCAACGACTCAAATCACTTATTAATAATCTCATCTGGAATGGCAAAGGAAGGGTTCTTGCAGGACTCCCAGAGTTCATCAAGATACTTTAGATTCATCTTCAATGCCTCCTCCTTCATCTTATCCTAGACATGCTCAATAATGTTCATGTCTGGTGACTGGGCTGGCCAATCCTGGAGCACCTTGACCTTTTTTGCTTTCAGGAACTTTGATGTGGAGCTGAAGTATGAGAAGGAGCGCTGCTATCCTGCTGAAGAATCTGCCCTCTCCTGTGGTTTGTAATGTAATGGGCAGCACAAATGTCTTGATACCTCAGGCTGTTGATGTTGCCCTCCACTCTGCAGATCTCTCGCGCGCCCCCATACTGAATATAACCCCAAACCATGATGTTTCCTTCACCAAACCTGACTTATTACTGTGAGAATCTTGGGTTCCAGTAGGTCTTCTGCAGTATTTGTGATGATTGGGATGCAGCTCAACAGATGATTGATCTGAAAAATCGACCTGCCACTTTTCTAGAACTAACTAGAAGTCAAGTTATTATTTGTTGCTCTTACACAACTGGGATCCACGACAAGACTTTTATTTTTGCGCTGTTGTTTTTTCTTTTAATCTGTTGATGACTGTATATTCATGTATAAGAGCATAGTGAATTTGTGCTTTTGTAACTAGTTGTTTTTTTCATTATAATATTTATGCTATATTTTTAAAACGTCTGCGTGAACAGCTTTCATTTCAGGACTGAATGAAATATTTCCCCCCTGATACGAATAAGCATGAAAATATGATCACAGGCGAGTCCGAATCACAAAGCATCGACGTACGCATCACCAGCAATTGTTTTAATAAGTTTAAACCTTTGAAATGTACAGTTCATCAATGACATTTACAACAATTATCTTCCGCTTATATTTTTGCACGGTTCCTACTGTAGATACACTGGATTGCCATTGTGGTTCCTCGAGGATACAAACATGATAAATAAGAACTGGTTATTTTACCTGACAGACGTAGGATGGCCACGTAACAGTGATTTTTCACAGTATCGGACATGCAAGGAGGTGCATGTTCAGAGGATACTGCAGAGGACAGGCAGCTGGACATGCAAAATAGACACTTTCTCAATAGAAACATTCACAAAGAGCGTGTCGACTGATACCTTATTATTATTATTATTATTCAACAGTGTACGAAACCCGTCTCAGGATTCACACGTCTCATAAAACCTAATGTACATGTGCTAATAGCGTACTGGCAGTCATGCTAGTCGTTTCCTGATCAGAAATGTTTGTTTTAAAGGGACAGTCCGACCCAAAATGTCAAAGTATGAATTGATGATGAATTGCATTATGGGAGCTTTATTTCTGCTTTAACAGTGAATTTTAATGATATTTTAGTAGTTTGAAATAATATATTGTATAAAAAGTAATATAGAGAGGAGCAAGTCTGTAAAATAAAAGATAATGTACTGTTTTTCCAATGTATTTCCAAGATTTTGTGCTGTAATTTACTGCACCAATACAGAGAAACTATTAACTATTCACTTCAAACTATTACAAATGTCAATAAGTCACCTTTTTAATATTATAAGTTGTTGGAGAACATCTCAAGGTCCCATAATGCAATTCAAAAGCATAAATAAATGGGTGGAAAAAACTATAAAAAACAG
Source organism: Danio choprae (assembly GCA_903798125.1). NCBI lineage: Eukaryota > Metazoa > Chordata > Actinopteri > Cypriniformes > Danionidae > Danio > Danio choprae. The sequence goes on along the minus strand of CAIGQW010053650.1, from coordinate 6,545,188 downwards.
AAAACAGATATTTTGACAGTGTAAAGAAGATATTTTGAAGAATGTTGGTATCCAAAAAGTAATATGGAAACTATAGAAATCACTTAAACTTTCCAACATTCTTTAAAATATCTTAATTTCTGCTGTAAAGAGAAAGAAATATCTATATATTCATTTTGACAACACTCTTCAGTCGCCCAAAACTCTTACGCCTCACAAAGCAATGCAAAAATAAATAAACACATAAGAATTGTCGGGTGTAATCCTAGTCTTCTGAAGAGACATGATCACTTCATCAAACATCGAGACATTTATAAACTTTATATGATATATCACAAGCAAATACAAATGTACATTTTGAAGCATCAGAGTTTTAGGTGAAGCGATATCAAAACATATCCGTCACACTTTATAATAAAGCTTCATTAGTTCATATATTTACTGCTATGAACTAATAATGAACAATACTTATATTATTTATTAATCATAGTTCATTATTTACCAATGCATTATTAAAAATACAAATCCATGCGTGTTAACATTAATTAATCCACGGTGAACTAACAATGAATGCCTTTATTTCCATTAACTAACGTTTATAAAGATGAATAAATACACTAATAAATGTATAGTTCATTGTTTGTTCATCTTAATAAATATATTAACATTAATTAATACAACCTAGTCATAAAGTGTGGCCAAAATATCTTCATTTGTGTTCCTCAAATAAACAAAATTCACAAGAATTGAGAAATAATATACTATATCAGTGGTCTCGAACTCACTTCCCACAGTTTAGCTTCAACCACCTCACCAAATCACACCTGCCTAATAGCCTCTAGTAGTCTTGCTGTGTTTGATTAGGATTGGAGCAAAACTGTGGAGAGCTGCGGCCCTCCAAGAATCGAGTTTGAGACCTATGTACTATATAGTCTAGACCAGGGTTGCCCAATCTCAGTCCTGGATGGCCGGTGTCCTGCATAGTTTAGATCCAACCCCAATCAGAAACACCTGGGCTAGCTAATCAAGCACTTAGTAGGCTTGCTAGAAATATCCTGGCAGGTGTGTTGAGGCAAGATGTAGCTAATCTCTGCAGGACACCCGCCCTCCAGAACCAAGTTAGGGCACCCCTTGGTCTAAACCAATGTTTCTCAACCACGTACCTGGAGGACCACCAGCACATTTTCCATGTCTCCTTAACCAAACACACCTGATTCTAATCATCAGCTCATTAGCAGAGACTGAAAGACCTGTAATGAATGTGACAGACAGAACAGACATCCAAAACATGCAGTGCGGGTGGTCCTCCAGGAACGTGGTTGAGAAACACCGGTCTAGACTATATTCATTGTGGTTGGACTGTCCCACATTGCTGATTCTCTATTATTACAACAACATCTCTTCTTCTGTTGAGTTTTTACACTGACCTGAAATTATAAGTCACATTTCTCGACGGCGTCCTCGGTACCTCAGATATATTACTTCCCCACACATCCATAAGACGATAATCGTGGATTTCTATAAACACAGCAGACTTGATGATATGGGATTAGCTCTTTCCAGTAGATATGAAACACAGGCGGCACTAGGACCAGGAAGAAAAATAATATGAACAAGTCCGTGAGTGCCCTATACAGTACAAACACACTCGATCTCTACTCTTTCTATGTAAATTAGTAAGCAGGAGAAGGGGAGGGGGCGGGGCTTGCGGTGTGGGGGCGTGGCTTGAACAGCAGAACACATTTACATCAACGGACGGGACGCTTTGAAATAAAAAAGAAAACATGCACGAGTTGGTTTGTACTTTGGGGGTGTCATGACTGCGCTGCTTCCACTGCCGACATTCATTTACAGGTGGATCTCCATGTTTACATCACAGCTGTGGTCTTTGAAAAATATGCTGCTGTTCGGGTATGAATCTATTGCCTAGAAAGTATGGCCGACTTTGAGGGACACGTCTCTCTCTGTTTGAGCGGAGGGAACAACAGCTTGGCACATGACGACGACAGAGATGGAGAGGTGTGTGTGTGTGTGTGTGTGTGTGTGTGTGTGTGTGTGTGTGTGTGTGTGTGTTGTTAATAGAAGTGTGATGGTGTGTGTGTGTTTATTTGTGTTGTTAATGGAAATGTGATGGTAAGTGTGTGTATACGTGTATTTATGTGAGTGTGTGTGTGTTTGTTATGTCCATTTGTGTGCATGTTTGTGTGTGAGAGTGTATGCATGTTTGAGTCTGTTTGTGCTTATGTGTGTGTTTGTATGCATGTTTGTGTGTTGTTAATGAAAGTTTGATGGTGTGTGTGTGTTGTGTTTGAAACTGTTTGTGCTTATGCGTGTTTAAGAGTGCGTGTTTATGTATGTGTGTGTGTTTGTATTCATGTGTGTGTGTGTGTGTGTGTGTTTTTAATGGAAGTGTGATGGTGTGTGTGTGTATGTGTATGCATGTGTTTGTGTGCATGAGCATGTGTGTGTGTGTGTCCATTATTGCATGTGTGTGTGAGTGTGTATATGTGTTTGACTCTGTTTGTGTGTGCACGTGTGTTTGCTTATGTGTGTGCATTTGTATGTGTGTGTTTTTGTGAGTGCACGTATGTGTTTGTGTGCATATGTGTGTGTGTTTATATGAGTGTGCATTTGTGTGCATGAGTGTGTGTGTATTTGTGTGCATGTGTGTATGCATGAGTATATGTTTGTGTGCATATCTTTGTTTATGTGAGTGTGTGTGATTGTGTGTGTGTGATTGTGTGTGTATTTGTGTGTGTGTGTGTGTCATTGAGTTTGAACATGTTTGTATTTGTGTGTGTATGTGTGTTTATGTGATTGTACGTGTGTGCATGTGTGAGTGTCTATGTGCATGTTTATGCGAGTGTGTGTTTGTATGTCTGCGTGCATGAGTGTATGTATGAGTGTGAGTGTATGTCTGTGCATGTCGGTGTGCATTAATGTGAGTTTATGTCTGTGTGCATGAGTGTAAGTGTATGTCTGTGCTTGTGTGCGTGTGTGTGTGTGTGCGTGTGTGTGTGTGTGTGTGTGTGTGTGTGTATGAGGGAAGCAGGCAGCAGGATGTGAGTAGCTGTAAGAGTCTTTAGCTTTGCGCCGTTAGCCTTTGCTCTGTGAGAGAGGCCTGATGGGAAACCGTCTTGTTCTCGTGTGAGCGGAGGCTGGAAACCACATCGATGAAGGCCAGACTCTGCACTTCTTTATGAAGCGGCTCTGAAGGAGAAAACACACAAACACAACAAACCAACATTTAAATTGTGTGATGTGAAACAGGATATTAAAAGAACAGTTCATTCATTTTCCTTCGGCTTAGTCCCTTATTTATCAGTGGTCGCCACAGCGGAATGAACCACTAACTATTCCAGCATATGTTTTACACAGCGGATGGCCTTCCAGCCACAACCCAGTACTGGGAAACACCCATACACTCTCCCATTCACACACACACACACACCCTCATACACGAAGGCCAAATTAGTTCATCCAATTCACCTATAGCGCATGTGTTTGGACTGTGGGGGAAACCGGAGGAAACCCACGCCAACATGGGGAGAACATGCAAACTCCACACAGAAATGCCAACTGGCCCAGCCGGGACTCGAACCAGCGACCTTCTTGCTGTGGGGTGACAGTGCTAACCCTTCAGCCACCATGCCACCCATCATTATAACATCAGCAAATGATTATTATTTTAAATATGCATGTCTAGATTACAGATATATAAACTACTGTTACACTGAATGATATTTCAGCATGTCTTCTGTAAATCATGCTAAGAAAAATCTAATGTCTGCCAAAATCTTTTTAATTATGCTACATTTATAAAATGATTAGCCCTGCTGTGAAATGAAAATTATTTTTCATATGTTTCCCAAGGTTTATTTAATGGAGAGAACTTTTCATGAACACATTTCTAAACACAATAGTTTTAATAAGTCATTTCTAATAACTGATTTCTTTTATCTTTGTCATGATGACAGGACATAATATTTAACTAGATATTATTCAAGACACTAGTATTAAGCTTAAAGTGACATTTAAAGGCTGAACTAGGTTAATTAGGTAAGTTAGAGTAATTAGGCAAGTCATTTGTTAAACTGCAGTTTGTTTCCAACTGTACATGTTTTGATACTTTTACTACTAACTAAACTATAATAACTTCAGCCGGCACGAGCAGCACTGGTGTAAGCGTGTGTGTGTGTGTGTGTGTGTGTGTGTGTGTGTGTGAGTGTGCGTGCATGTGTGTCGTCTTCACCTGAGCCCATGATGGAGCAGATGAGGATCATGGAGTTGTATTTGATTTCGGGAGCGCTGTGCTCTTCTGTCAGCAGCTTGTGGAGAACCTTCACCAGACTGTAGCTCACAAAGTCCTTCTCTGCGCAGTCTGAACACAAAACACAGAAGATGCAGATCAGGGAAAAAAAACACATCCTTACAAAAGTGTTTGTTCAGTAGACAATCGGAAAAAATATTGCTTAAGAAATTAAAAGCTGCTTTTATTCCAGCCGAATTAAAACAAATAAGAGTTTCTCCAGGAGAAAAAATATTATAGGAAATACTGTGAAAAATTCCTGAATCTGTTCAACATCATTTGGAGAAAAACAAAAAAGACAAAAATAATCCACAGGAGGGCGAATCATTTTGACGTCAACTGTACAGTATGTGTATTTTCCAAGTGCTGTTTAGAAAGAAGATTTTTTTTGGACACACAAAACATTTCAACACACACACACAAAAACAAGATGAAGAAAAACAGCAACACGGTGGCTCAGTGGTTAAAACTGTCGCCTCACAGCAAGAAGGACACTGGTTTGAGTCCCAGCTGGGTCAGTTGGCATTTCTGTGTGGAGTTTGCATGTTCCCCCCGTGTTGGCGTGGGTTTCCTCCAGGTGCTCTGGTTTCCCCAACAGTCCAAAGACATGCGCTATAGGTGAAGTGAATAAACTAAATTGGCCATAGTGTATGAGTGCGTATGGGTGTTTCCTAGTACTGGGTTGCAGCTGGAAGGGCATCCGCTGTGTAAAACATATACTGGAATAGTTGGCGGTTCATTCCGCTGTGGTGACGCCTGATGAATAAAGGGACTAAGCTGAAGGAAAATGAATGAATGAAAACAGGAAAAATTAAAAAACAATAAATGAAACAAATCTAATAAAACATCTTAGAAAATCCTTGAAAACAAATAAATGATACTAAACCTTACTGAGATGACAGTAAAGTGACCCAGTGGTCACTGAGGTCAGTGTGATGTTTTTACCCAGATGAAGAGCAGCAATGAGCCCCAGAGCCACCAGCGCCTCGTTCTGCATGATCATGTGTTCACTGGTCGCCATCAGAACCAGATGCTTCACTCCTTCAGCCTGGATGACTGTGCGAACCACTTCCTGTCCAGACAGGAAACAGCAGGCAAGAAATAAACAGCTGCAACAGTACAACCGATATGATGTAAATACACTGTTTTGTAACCTGCCTAATTAACCTAGTTCAGCCTTTAAATGTCACTTTAAGCTGAATACTAGAAAATAAATCAGTTATTAGAAATGAGTTGTTAAAACTATTATGTTTAGAAATGTGTTGAAAAAAATCTTCTTTCCGTTAAACAGGAGGGAATTCAGGAGGGCTGAATTCTGACTTCAACTGTAAAGTGTGTAAGGATGTGTGTTGTGATGAAGTGTGTGTAGACACAGAGTGTGTAAAGTGAATCAGTGTGAGACCTTGGATTTGCTGTGTCGGATGAGAGCAGAAAGCAGCCGGTTTGACTCTCCCATCACTCCTGCGTGGTCTTTGGCTTTGCACCACTCCACCAAACGCTCTACCAGCTTCACTTTTGTGCCCAGCTGCTCCGCCGCATCAGCTGACACATGCGCACACGCACACGCACGCACGCGCACGCACACAGAGAGAAAGAGAGAGAGAGAGAGAGAGAGAAAGAGAGAGAGAGAGAGAGATAAACATCATCTAACTGACACACACACCATGCTGCAAAACACACATAAAAGTAATAAGAAGCCTTACACCATGTCCTAACTACACGCAACACCTGTATCTTTTCCATGTTAAAACTGTTTAGGTTTAAACAAATAGTTAATGGAGATGTCTATTTTAGAAATGCTTTCCATTTCTGTGACATCATGGCAGAACAACAGCACAAACCACTATGACAATGATCACCTCAGGTACTGATTATGGGCTTTATTCAGTGTTAAATGCTCCCAATGTGAGCACCATTTTATGTGATATTTATTTCCATACTGAAAGCAGCAGCAGATAGCTCACCCCAGATCTTGAAAATAAAATAACTAGCAAACGGTTTGAAAATGAAAGTCAGAACTGTGAATCAACAACATCAGTCACTCAGAGACCTATTAATAATGTTAAAGAGGCTTAATATGTATTAATTAGATTAAAAACTTTACCATTTCGTCGGGAGTACAGTAGCAGATATTTTAATGAATGGCTAGTATTTAAACGTTTCTGTCATGTTGCGTTTGGTGCAGAAGGCCAAATTGCTTGTGGCTGGAATCTTGTCACGTCATGGGTGTTTAGGACACGTGTTAAGCTTTGGGGGAAAAAAATCCATAACTTTATACACAGTCAAGCCCGAAATTATTCATACCCCTGGAAAATTCTGACGTAAAGTTACTTTTATTCAACAAGCAGGTTTTTTTCTTGACTAGAAATGACATAGGTTTCTTTCAAAAGATAATAAGGCAATATACAAGAGGCATCATTGTGGACAAAAATATTTATCAGCTTTTTATTACATTTAAACAAAAAGTGACATGTCCAAAATTATTCATACCCTTTGCAAACTGTCACAGTGTATGGAAATAGGGCCATCCTGATAAATCTGGGCTAGATTATGAATCTGGTTTAGCCAGTGGACCAGGGAGCCTAATTCACAGTAAACGGCACCATGAAAAAGCAGCAATAGATCAAAATTACATCAAGCAGTCTGCAGAGAAACTGGCCTTGAGCACCAGTAGACATTTCAGCGCAACTACAACCCACTACGTGGTGAAGAAATAGTTAGCAGACAAAAACATTAACATATTGCAGTGGCCCAGCCAGAGTTCTGACTTGAATCTAATTGAGAATCGTGGAGGGAGCTAAAGATCAGGGTATAGGCAAGGTGACTCTCCAAATTTTAAGATTTTACAGTGGCCCAGCCAGAGTCCTGACTTAAATCCAATTGAGAATTTATGGAGGGAGCTAAAGATCAGGGTAATGGCAAAGAGACCCTCCAAACATTAACGTATTGCAGTGGCCCAGCCAGAGTCCTGACTTAAATCCAATTGAGAATCTGTGGAGGGAGCTAAAGATCAGAGTATAGGCAAGGAGACCCTCCAAACACTAACATTTTGCAGTGGCCCAGCCAGAGTCCTGACTTAAATCCAATTGAGAATGTGTGGAGGGAGCTAAAGATGAGGGTGAGGGGCAAAGCAGACCCTCAAACCTGAAAGAGTTGGAGCTCATCGATAAAGATGAATAGGTAAAAATACCAATGGAGACATGCAAAATGCTGGTCAGCAATGATAGCAAGCGTTTGTGATTGCTGTAATAGCCAATAAAGGTTTTTCTATTGAGGATTGGGAAGGGTATGAATAATTTCGGACATGCCACTTTTTGTTCAAATGTGAATAAAAGCTGAGAAACATTTTTTTTTCCACATACCCCTGAAGTCTTCTTTTGTGAGCCTTTTCTGGAGAGGTTGTGTACCCCTTGGACTGCGTATGTGGAACCCAGCATTGTGCAGTGTCCGTTGCACTGTCTGCCTTGAGATGTTTTCACCAGCAGAGCCCAGATTCATCAGGATGGCCTTGGTGGTGATCTTTGGATTCTTTTCTACCTCTCTCATTATCTTCTTGGCCAGCACAGGTGTCACTTTTGGCTTTCGACCACGTCCGCCGAGGTTTTTCACAGTGTGGAACGTCTTGTATTTCTTAATTATACTTTGCACTGTAGCCACTGGAACTTCAAAACACTTAGATATGGTCTTATAGCCCTTTCCTGACTTGTGAGCAGCCACAATGCACAGCCGCAGGTCCTCACTGAGCTCCTTTGTCTTAGCCATGACTGTCCACAAACCAACCGCAGAGAGCTTCTGTTTTTCACCTGTTGAGTTGATGAAAACAGCTGTTCCCAGTGAATCAGGGTCATTAGGATGCTTCAAAACAGCTTTGACTATTTGGAATAGCGTAGAACTTTGGATTTTTCCATACACTGTGACAGTTTGTAAAGGGCATGAATCGTTTTAGACATGCCACTTAAAGGCAAATAAAAGCTGAGAAATACTCTTTTCCCCCCCAATGATGCCTCTTGAACATTGTGTCATAATCTTTTGGGAAAAGCCTATATTATTTCCAGTCAAAAAACAATTTGAATAAAAGTAACTAAGTCAGAATTTGCCAGGTGTATGAAAAGATTTAAGACTTGACTGTACATATATTCTGTTATATATATTCTGTTATATATATTCTCTCTCTCTCTCTCTCTCTCTCTCTATATATATATATATACATACACACATATATAGTAGTGGTGTAACAAATCGCAAATCTCATGGTTCGGATCACATTATGGTTTTTTTTAGTCACGGATCGGACCATTTTTAGGATCAGCAATGTAATTTGCTTTCCCTTTATTACAAAAACAGTACTGCAAGACACTTTTGGTTTTAACAAACAGAACTTAGAACCTGTAATTTTCATACAGTACTGTGAAAAATGTACTGTTACTACTCCTGTTGCTGATAACGCTAAATGTATAAATCTAACATTATAATTTGCACAACCCACATTTATTTTTCGTCTCATTTTTAATAAATGATTCAGTTATTCACTCATAAAACTTCATTTTTCATTGCTAGAAGTGTCCTTTTTGAATAATTATTCAGTGGCATATTTTTGATGGCTGGTTGTCGCCACCTTTTGGTTAAATAATGTAATTGCTGACTACAACTTTCATTTTTGAGCGTTGTTAAATGCATATGACAGTGAGTTTAACCTTTACCATAAACATCAGTGGTTTTATCTAAAATGTAAACTGTTCTCCCAGTACTTCTGTGTTATTTGACTGTTTGTAACTTCATAACTAACTCAAAAGACAAAAGACTGAATCTCTTTCTTGATTTTTGCGTTTTTCAAACACAGATTTGAATGCAGCGATTCGAAGGATTAATAAACATATGCAAATCACCATCATTTATAATTTATGTTACGTGGTTGTTGAGATCTTGACCTTTTAATGATTAATCCTGCAGCTTACACTGAATGCATTGATGCAGGCTAAACAAGTAGTGACAGAAAACACCTTTAATGAAACCCACCACATCCCGAATAACCTACCACGAGGAGGAAAGAAAGCCTAAATGCTTTCATACATGTGATTTGAATGACGCGAGAGGCAATCTCTCTGTGATCGTTACAAAAGTAGGATCAATCTACCAGTAAAAAAAGTATGTGTGTTTCGAACCGTGGGTTGTGATCCCTACGAATCACGGATCAACCGTGATCCGATACACCCCTAATATATAGACTGCCAGATTATTTGAAACACGCTTAAGTTACAAACCAGATGCCAACAAAAGGATGTCATTTTATTATTAGTTATTTAGTGAAACATTACGAAAAACAAACAAGGTTAATAGTTTAATATTTTAGCTTAAAAATAAAAAGTAAATGACAATTACAGCTACAACCCTCCTCTTTTGTGCTCAACATAAGAACAAAAAAAATGTGGAAAAAGGGTGAGTAAATGATGAACGAATCTTAATTTGAGTGAACTATCCCTTTCAGGCATCCTTGTTGCATAAAAAAAATTATAATCTGAAATATTTAAGTCAAATTATGATTATGAAAGATGCATATTTCTATTAGCGGTCCATTCCTGTCAATATTATTGTAATTATGTCAATAATATTATTTCAGTGCTAACAGTCATCATGTCACAGATGCTGTCGATACAGCTTAAGCTTTATTTACCCAGGAATATTCATGCGAAAGCCAAGCTGTCACCGAAAGCTAACAGGGATGGACCAGTGCCACCAGACGACAATGCAAATGTGTGTGTTGTCTGGAGATCCAGAGCCCCTAAATGACAGAGTCCATCGATCCCGAGCTCAGTTAATAACAGAGATTGACTGCTGTGCGGCAGCAGCTGAGATCAAATGACACACGCCAGCACTGACGGGGCTGAACATCTGTAAAGCACACAGGGATTTGTAAGCTTATCAATATCTATTAAAAATGCATGCAATAAGTGGGTGGGGTTTTGCAGCTTTTGGCTTATGACTGTCATTGACATGTTAACATTTAGCATAACATTGCCTGTACAGCACTTTGGACCAGTAATGGTCTTAAAAGTGCTTTATAAGTAAAATTGGGTTGAGTTTAAATATATATATTAACTAAAAAAATGTAAAACATAGGAATTGTTAGTTATCAAGACTAAGTTTATATACTGTTACAATTACAATTTCGACACAAATGTAGCTTTGAGCATCATAACACTGCTTCAACCAATAGCAAAACCTTTTATTTTCTGAAACTCAAAGCTGTTCATTCATACCTTGAGTGTCGATGAGCATCCGTAACGTTCCCAGGAGCTTAAACTGCACCGGCGGCATCTCAGATTTAAGAAACTTCAGCACTACATCCGACACACCGGCCAGGAGCATCTTAGATTTGTTCACCACTGGACAAGAGAATGGAAAAAAGAGCATATTCACATATTTTCAAGTCACATGCATTGCTCAGGTGTGAGTTTTTCACAGACTTCAACAGTGTGTAAAAATCTTGATGGTTCTTTGGATCTCGTCTATCAAATCTGATCTTTATTTTGTATTTTATATTGGATTAAAGTCAGGTGATTGGCCGGGCCATTCTACAGCTTGATTTTCTTTCTCTGAAAGCATCTGAGAGTTTCCTTGGCTGTGTTTTGGATCATTGTCTTGCTGAAATGTCCACCCTGATTTCATCTTCATTATCCTGATAATGTAGATGTTGGACTGAAGCAGCTAATGTTAATTTACAATGACGAAGGACAGAGGGTTGCTGAAGAACTACTGAGAGATTTCAGCTGCAGTCTGGGCTTTCACTGCCTTTCTATATCTCCCTTTCTTCATGTGTTCAATCCTTTTTCCTTGTGTCATTTCATTTTATTACTTAATTTGTAAACTAATTAGTTTTGTTTTCTTTGCATGCATGGATTTCTTTGGTTGTTAATCAACATCGGGTGAAAATTTCAAGTCAATGGCACCTTTAGAAATATGTTTTCTGTGAAAAATTGTGACGTGTTCAATGCTTATTTCCCCTACTGTAGTTTTAGAGCATACTGAGTTTTGTCATTCAGTGATTGATTGAGATGTAGTGCTGACCCGGGATGGCGAGGTTCCTCAGAGCGCTCAGGGCAGCGTGTTGAACCGTGACGTTTCCCTCTTCAACGTGTCTGTCTAACAGCTCCAGAAGCTTCTGTACGATACCGGTGTCTACCATGTGGATGCAGTTCCCATCTGAACATGAGAAACACAGATGTGCAGTTTTTAAAACAGTTACAATGCAAATATCATCACTGTAAATTTTTGGTACAGACTTTTGGTTCAACATGCATGTGTATCAGATACAGTGTTGTTTTAACCAATGACAATATTGGGAGTGTTAGGCCATGTCCACATGAACAGCGGTATTTTTATAAACAGTTTTCCCCCACTTATGTTTTTTAAAAAGTCTCTGTCCACTTGAAAATGAAAAAACGCAGTGATCCATGTTAAGGGCACGCTGAACCGGGGACTATGACACTTTTATCCTGGCTTTACAGCAAACGAGGAATTAAGTATTTTCACAAGTAAATTGCATACAAGTCAATGCAAGCGTGAGAGCAGAGGCAGATTACTGTCCCATGGTGCACAGGGTCTCTATAAGTTTCCAAGACAGTTATTTAAGACTTTTAAGACCTTTTTAATACCACACAAAATGAAATTTAAGACCAATTTTATAGTACAGAATTGGTAAAAAAAATAATAATAATAAGAATAATAATAACAATAATACTGTATTAAAAATATTATTATTAGTAGTATTATTATTATTAATAATAATTATTAGAATAATAGTAATATTATTATTAATAATAATAATAATAATAATAATAATAATAATAATAATAATAATAATAATAATAATAATAATAATATATTAATATAATAATAATTCCACACTGTGTAAAAAGTTGTGAGGGCTATCTCTGCGGGCATCTCTTTGACAACACTATCAAACTGGTAATGTGAAAAATCTGCAGATTGTGGTCCTGGGCTGGTCGATCGGTGCATCTCTAGTTCTTCATGTGTTCATGTACGCAGCTGTTATAAGCTATTATAGAGCAAAATCCTCACAAACTCCGTTTACATAAGCACAATTCCAGCGAACATAATCACGTATACAAACTCCCCGCAAGTGTATATTATATTGGGATCCACCAAAGACCAAATGCCTATGTTGTTCTGCTTGATGATAGACGAGGAGATTTAAGATTTTAAAACGGAAACAAAATCTTCTTTATGGGGTGAGGTTTGATTGCATTTTTAAGACCTCCGAAAAGTGGATTTAAGACATTTTAGGACTACTTAATGCCTTATTTTTTTTACTTTGGAATTTAACTTTTTTAAGACTTTAAGGATCAGCAGACACTCTGGGTGCGTTTGCTGTGAACGTGCAAAATTTGCGTCTTCCGCGTTGGAAGAAAACCCAGCCACATTGGCCAATCAGAAAGGAGAAAACCGAGCACACGCTGACATAATGAGGTAAAACTGCTGGTTCTAGTGTCCACACGACCACACTGTACCCGGAGTTTCGGAAAATCTTCACCTTGGCCAGAGTTTTCAGAAAGTTTCGGTTTCAGTCACTCAATACTCCATTTTCGTCTGGACAAACAGCAAAATTTATTCATTTTCTTTTCGGCTTAGTCCCTTTATTAATCTGGAGTCGCCACAGCAGAAATGAACCGCCAACTTATCCAGTATATGTTTTACGCAGCGGATGCCCTTTCAGCTGCAACCCATCACTGGGAAACATCCATACACACTCATTCACACACATGAACAACGGTCAATTTAGCTTACCCAATTCACCTGTACCGCATGTCTTTGGAATTGTGGGGAAAACCGGGGCACCCGGAGAAACCCACGCCAACACGGGTAGAACATGCAAACTCCACACTGAAATGCCAACTGACCCAGCCGGGGTTCGAACCAGCGACCTTCTTGCTGTGAGGCGATTGTGCTCAAACAGCAAAATCACATAGCAAAAAAAGTGCGGTTTTGAAAATGCCCGTGTTTGTGTGGAGATGGCCTTATTATTCACTTAGCAAAAAACGTGCTGTAAAGAGATAGTTCACACAAAAATCCTAATTATGTCATGATTTAATCAACCTTCACTTGTTTCAATCCTATTTGAGTGTCTTTCTTCTGTTGAACACTGCTTGACTGTGCACCCATGGACTTCATGGGTTGATGGGTGCCAGCAAACAGCATTCTTCAAAATATCTTCTTTAGTGTTCAGCAGAAGAAAGAAACTCAAATAGGGTCTGAACAAGTAAAATGTGAGTAAATGAATGTAAATGCCATTAGGAAGTAATTAATTTAAATATTTGTTGTCCACAGACTTGCCCGATTAACCTAACCTTCTTATTTGCCATTATTAATCTAGTTAAGCTATTAAACTGCACTTTAAGCTGAATACTAGTATCTTGAGAAAATAAGCAGTATCATGAAGTCATCATGGCAAAGACAAAAAAAAAATAGTCCTTAAAACTATTTGGGTTAAAAATGTGTTCATTAAAGCAACATTTGAGAAGCATTCGACAAATTATTACAATTTCACAATTTGAGTCTTCAATTCTACATCATATACTGTATATCTTATAAGCCAAAAACTCATACAGTTGTTGTTGTTGTTGTTGTTGTTGTTGTTGTTGTTGTTGTTGTTGTTGTTGTTGTTGTTGTTGTTGTTGTTGTTGTTGTTGTTTTTGGCTTTCAGTACTTGAATTATGGTGTTTTTCTAACTTTATTCTATTAGGCTTATAACATAAACATTTTAAACTCCTGTTTTTCTCCTCAAAATGAGTCACTCATAGACCAATGATGTCAGCTTGCATGTTGCTTAAACAACAACTACAATATTACTGTATTGTACACAGTGGTACATAACAAACAGTCATTTTACCTCAAAGGGGTTACCCTTTAAATACATTGAAATTGAATTGAATTACAATGTATGCATTTAAAAATAAATACAGCCAGTTTTGTGTACACCACTACAGAGCAATAACCACCATGATCCTGTAGTTCATGTAGGGCCGATTTCTTACCATTGCGGGCGAAGTTAGCGATTGCGAGCGCTCCGGCTAACTGGAGCTGGTGGTTGTTGGATGGCACCCATGAGAGCACCCTCTGAAAAACACTGCCTTTACCGCCCTCGAACAGCTTCTGCATGGACTCGTCTACAAGGAAAGCACACCACACATGAGAGTAAACACAAACACACTACCATGAGAACCACACACATTATTCAATTCAAGTCGAGTATATTTGTATGGCGCTTTTCACAATAATTATTGTATTAAAGCAGCTTTACAAAAGGTGCACATTATTGCATTACAATCAAAACCGGAAAAGTTATTAGTTACCAGAGCTTTATGTATTAGTTACTAATAACTTTAACTAATTAACTAGTAACTAATAGCTTTTAACAGTTAATGTTATTATCTAAAAACATAGTTAACCTGCAGTTAAATAGCATATAGGTGATGTCTATGTGTACATGTTTAATGAAGTGTATTTATGTATGAAGTGTATGTGTGGTTATTAAGGCTTTAACCTGGAGACTAAAACCTTGATTAAACTAGACTCTCAACACCTCCGGGTACTTTGAATTATCTTGACCATCAGTGAATACGTTCACATCTATATTTATAAGCTTAACTAACCTGGAGACTAAAATTCGCTGTTTGGCGCCACCTTGTGACTGAATAATACGCAGGTTAGTGTATGCTCCATTCAGCCATTTTCATTTCTGTCTCAGCTTTGTGTTTAATTAAAGAATTAATAAACTATTATAACAATGTTTTGTGTGTAATTTATACATTTTGTGGCAAGTAGCCATGTTATAAACGGGATGAAGTGCATCAAGGACGGTTGTTTTCGCAGAATAAAGCCCTTTAGTCTTATACAATCATGTCGGGCTGCCGAAAGTCCTGTCAGGTTTTACTCTGCGATAACAACCTCCTGAATGTGCTTTATCGCTTATGTAACATAATTTGGTAACACTTTATTTTAAGTCCCAAATCACAATATTAACAAACTATATATTAACTAAGGCTATTAGCTTAATATATTACTAATTAGCTGCTTATTAATAGTAAGGAAGTAGTTGGGTTTAGGTTTTGGGCATGCTTTATAACTATTAATAAATAGTTCATATCTTAATTATAGGCAGATAATAAGCCAGTAGTTAATAGCGTGAATTGGGACTTGAACTAAAGTGTTGGAACTTGGAATATAGCGACTGACCAATCAGAATCAAGTATTCCAGAAAGCAGTGTATTAACATTAACATCCATGATTTCCAATATATTCAGAATATCTTGTTTTGTGTTGAGCAGAAGAAAAAATAATCATAAAAAATTTACTTGAGTGCAAGTAAATGGAGAGAAACTTTACATTTTTGCGTAAACTATAATCCTTTGTTCACTTTATTTAAGCACACTTTATTTAATGTTGTAATTGCCCCTAGGTCGGTGTCCTGCAGAGTTTTGCTCCAACAGCAATAAAACACACCTGAACATGAACATTAGTGTCTTCAAGATCACTAGGGCTGTGTCCGAAATCACATACTTCCGTACTATATAGTATGCTAAAAACTGTATGCGAGCCGAGTAGTATGTCCAAATCCATAGTAATGGAAAAACAGTATGTGAGAAGTATCCGGATGACCTACTACTTTCAACGAGATTCTGAAGTGCACATCCGTGTACATCCCATGAAGCTACGTGAGAGAATTCATGAATGGGAGTGAAGCGACGCAACTGACGCGGGTAATTCACATGATAATGACAAATGGCAGATGTAGTACGTCTGAGTTTCATTCATACTATATAGAACGTACTTTTCTAACGATCGTGTAGTAAATTCAAATTAAAATGTTTGATTAGGGTTGGAGCTAAACTCTGCAGGACAACGACCAACCAGGACTAAGTTTGTCCATCTCTGGCCTAGACCAGGGGTGGGCAAACTCGGTCTTGGTGGGCCGGTGTCCTGCACAGTTTTGCTCCAACACTAATCAAACCCGCTTGAACCTGCTAATCAGTGTCTTCAAGATCACTAGAAATCTATAAGCAGGTGTGTTTGATTAGAGTTGAAGCTAAACTGTGCAGGACATCGGCCTTCCAGGACCGAGTTTGCCAATCCCTACCCTAGACAGTCACAACACAGTTTAACAAATGTTACTGACATAATTCAGGCAAAGCATCATGGGAAAGTGTGTTATGAGTTGCTGTACCTCCAAGTAGCAGCAGAACAATGAGGTCTGAGGCGGTCTTGAGCTGAGCTGCGTCCTCCTCGCGCTCGCTGTTCACCGTCTGCGCCACCACCTCCAGCAGACACTCCACCAGGCCAGCATCCACCAGCTGGAGCTTGATCACATCTGACACACACAAATACACACAGAGAGGATCACAGCACAGTCTTCAGCTCTCACAGGGGTTTCGCAGCACAAAATGAAATCAGATCCAGAAGGCAAACCAAAAAACGCTGCTCAGAGAAGCAGGCTGTCATGCTGGATGGCAATGAACTTGAAGTCGGAATGAAATAAAAATTTTCTTAATTTTATATGTGTATATTAGTTCTTGTTAAAAGCGATGTATCTATGCACTTCATTATTTTATAAAACTTAATGTGCCCTCATAGTTTTTAATCAAATATCATGACCTTCCCTGCCTCTCGAAACAACTTTTCTTCACTTCTGGTCACATGGAATGCCTTTAGGGCAGAGCTATCAGACATTTAGGGTGGGGCTATCAGTCCTTTTGGGCGGGGCTATCAAGTATTTAGGGCAGGGCTATCTGTCCTTTTGGGTGGGGCTATCAGTCCTTTTGGGCAGTGCTATCAGCCCTTTAGGGTGGGGCTATCAGGCATTTAGGGCGGAGCTATCAGGCATTTAGGGTGGGGTTATCAGGCATTTAGGGCGGGGTTATCAGGCATTTAGGGCGGGGTTATCAGGCATTTAGGGCAGTGCTATCAGTCCTTTAGGGTGGGGTTATCAGGCATTTAGGGCAGTGCTATCAGGTATTTAAGGTGGGGCTATCAGGCATTTAGGGTGGGGCTATCAGGCATTAGGGTGGGGCTATCAGGCATTTAGGGCAGGGCTATCAGTCCTTTAGGGTGGGGCTATCAGGCATTTAGGGCGGAGCTATCAGTCCTTTACGGTGGGGCTATCAGGCATTTAGGGCAGGGCTATGAGTCCTTTAGGGTAGGGCTATCAGGCATTTAGGGCAGTGCTATCAGTCCTTTAGGATGGGGCTATCAGGCATTTAGGGCAGGGCTATCAGTAATTTAGGGTGGGGCTATCAGTCCTTTAGGGCGGGGCTATCAGTCCTTTAGGGCGGGGCTATCAGTCCTATAGGGTGGGGCTATCAGTCCTTTAGGGTGGAACTATTAGACCTTTAGGGCAGAGCTATCTGTCCTTTAGGGCCGGGCTTTCAGTAATTTAGGGAGGGGCTATCAGTACTTCAGGGCAAGGCTAGCAATCATTTAGGGAGGGGCTATCAATCATTTAGGGCGAGGCTTTCAATAATTTAGGGAATCGTTATCAGTCATTTAGGGTGGGGCTATGTTGGGTGGCTCAGATTTCCTAGCATGATTTCCTCAGAGCAAGAAGGTCGCTGGTTTGAGTCTGGTTCAAGTCCTGCTTTATTAATTTAAAAAAATAAATAAATAAATTTTACTTGATTTTAACAACTTGTGAAAATATGATTTAATTGATCATCATTTAATTATTAATATACCAGCATTACTTGCAGCTGGAAGGGTATCCACTGCGTAAAACATATGCTGGATAAGTTGGCGGTTCATTCCGCTGTGGAGACCCCTGATTAATAAATGGACTAAGCTGAAGGAAAATGAATGAATGCCAGCCTTACAATAGTCTAATGGACCATTTTTGTTTTATTTTTAAAAAATTTGAGCACATCTGATCTAATATGGATCAGCATTAAATTGCATTATTTTAACATCAGCATTGCAGTCTAACCACAGCCTTGTACATAAATAATCCTTTTCAGTTTCATCTTTATAAATAAATAAATAAATAAATAAGGCAATTTTATGTTTAAAATAATTGTAAATAAATGTTTATTTATACACATTAAATACTGCACTGATCACAGGAGGAAAAATGTAATATTAGTTGACACTGATCCATACATAAATCAGGACTACATTCATAAATGCCTCTTCAAAATACATAAACAAGTGAATTACATAATTCTGTGACCCAAAAACACTAAACCGGCCACAGTGATGTAACACATTATATATCATGACATGATTTCCTAAATATAAACAAATATAGTGTGCATGGATCCATCAGATGCAGCATAACAATCTGGTCGAGCTGATACTGAAGATTCAGTGATGGAGGGGAAGTGAGGTCAGACTGAAGCAGACATATGGCCTGCTCACTCAGATCTGGCTGATGAGGAGACGCCTGCAGTGCACGGGTTCAACACTGCTCAATCTTTAGCTCTCTAGAATCACACACACACGCACGCACACACACGCACACACAC
>CAIGQW010053650.1:6506839-6521372 GCA_903798125.1 Danio choprae | reverse complement strand
GAGTCAGTGGGTCAGTGGGTCTGCGGCGCCAACATGCAGATACATATTCAACACTGATCAGACACTGCAGTGCCTCAACGCATAATTCATTAGTGTCCAATCATTAATTAAAGCTTCTCACCATTCTCAGCGAGAGGCGCCAAAACCTCAAAGATCATCTCCTTCTTCTCGTGCTCCGCCTGCTTTCGGAAGAGCCGCACCAGCTCCTCTGCAATATTCGTGGAGGCGAACTGCTCCTTACTGGACTCTAATGGAGGATCAGCCAAAGGAGAAGCGTTAGCCTTATGCAATTCATCTAATATACATTTATTAGCCCCCCTTGAATTTTGTTTCTTTTTTAAATATTTCCCAAATGATGTTTAACAGAGCAAGGAAATTTTCACAGTATTTCCTATAATATTTTTTCTTCTGGAGAAAGTCTTATTTGTCTTATTGTGGCTCGAATAAAAGCAGTTTTTAATTTTTTTAACACCATTTTAAGGTCAATATGATTAGCACCCTTAAGCAATATGCTTTTTTTCGATTGTCTACAACCATCGTTATATAAATGATTTGCCTAATTACCATAACTTACCTAATTAACCTAATTAAACCTTTAAATGTCACTTTAAGCTGAATACTAGTATCTTAAAATATCTAGTCAAATATTATGTCCTGTCATCATGGCAAAGAGAAAAGAAATCAGTTATTAGAAATGAGTTATTAAAACTATTGTGTTTAGAAATGTGTTGGAGAAATGTCCTTTCCGTTAAAGAGAAATTGAGGGGAAGAAATATACAGGGGGGCTAATAATTCAGGAGGGCTAATAATTCAGACTTTAACTGTCTTACAATGCATGCAGTTGTGCAATGTGATGGAATGAAATCAGGATCTCACCGAGCTCTGCCAGGTTGCCGAATGCGATGAGACACATTTCTGTGAGCGGCGTGTTTTGGGAATGAACCCCCAGGAGTCGCACCAGTGTTGGTATCACACCCATGCTGATCAGCTGAGCCTGCAACGAGTCTGCAGATGGAAGAAAACAGAGCATGTATTACAGTTCAGGCAGTTTTCAGGACAACAGTGATATAATAACAGTCACTTACATATGTATGTACAGTTGAAATCAGAATTATTAGCCATCCTATATATATATTTTCCCCAATTTCTGTTTAACGGAAAAAATATTTTATTCAACACATTTCTACACATTTGCATATATACGCATATGTTTTAAGCAGCAGATGTCCTTCCAGCTGCAACCCATCACTGGGAAACATCCATACACACCCATTCACACTCATACACTACGGACAGTTTAGCTTACCCAATTCACCTATAGCGCATGTCTTTGAACTTGTGGGGGAAACCGGAGCACCCGGAGGAAACCCACGCCAACACAGGGGGAACATGCAAACTCCACACAGAAACGTCAACTGACCCAGAGTGCTACATTTAAAGTGAAGTGAAGTTCACCCAAAAGTGAAGCATTACTCACTATTTATCTACTCTTAAGTGGTTTCAATCTATATTTCTTTTTTCTGTTAAACCAAAAAGAAGATATTTTGAAGAATGTTGGACATTGTCTTCCATAGTAGGAAAAGAAATACTGTTAATGCAAATTGCTGCTGTTATTTAACATTCTTCAAAATATCTCCTTTGTGTTCAACAAAAGAAAAAAAAACTCAAACCAGTTTGGAGCAAGTAAAGGTGAGTAAATGATGACAGAATTTCATTTTGGGGATGAACTATCCCTTTAATCAGCTGAAATTTATTAATTAATGTATTCATTCTCCTTTGGCTTAGTCCATTATTTATCAGGGGTCGCCACAGCGGAATGAACTGCCAACTATTCCAGCATATGTTTTACACAGTGGATGCCCTTCCAGCCGCAACCCAGTACTGGGAAACACCCATACACTCTCGCATTCATACACGCACACTCATACACTACGGCCAATTTAGATTATTCAATTCCCCTATAGGGCATGTCTTTGGACTGTGGGGGAAACTGGAGCACCTGGAGGAAACTTACGCCAACACAGGGAGAACATGCAAACACCACAGAGAAATGCCAACTGGCCCAGCCGGGACTCGAACCAGCGACCTTCTTGCAGTGAGGCAACAGTGCTAACCACTGAGCCACTATGCCGCCACTCCAAAATCTAAATTCTCAAAATGATCGCTCGTTTCATTTATTTAGCACACCTTCTGAAACTAAAAAGCAGTGATTTCATTATGGTTTATATCCTGCAGTGATATACTCTGCCAATTCTCCAGCTCAAAGTAATAAAGGCTGTAGGTAAAATTGCAGTGACATTATATACTGCGCTGAGATTTCATTTTTCCAGAGTGCTTTGCTGAGACGAGCAAAGAAAATGTAGTCTTGACCTGAAAATGTGAACGATAAATCAAGACAACAACGCGACAGAGGACTGCTTAGCCATCACATTTCACACTCTGAAATAAAACCTACCTGTGAATCAAGCATGAATACAATTTGAAGAATGTTTTAATAGAATTTTTGTATATCAATGTACATTTATTGGAAGATTTTCACAGATTCGTTAGGTGGTCAACTGATGTATAGGACAGAATTTGCATTAGGCCTGATCAATATTGGACAAATCTGACATTACCATACTTTGTTTTGCCGTGATGTATATTGCGATATGGTTATAATTTCACCGGATGATATGAATAGCTCTATTTAGAAAGATTTCATTCATTTAAATTGATTGGAGTCTGGGCGACATGGTGGCTTAGTGGTTAGCACTGTCACCTCACAGAAAGAAGGTCGCTGGTTTGAGCCCCGGCTGGGTCAGTTGGCATTTCTGTTTCCTTCACAGTCCAAAGACATGCGCTATAGGTGAATTGAATAAACTAAATTGGCCGTAGTGTGTGTGTGTGTGTGTGTGTGTGTGTGTGTACGAGTGTGTATGGATGTTTCCCAGTATTGAGTTGCAGCTGGAAGGGCATCCGCAGTGTAAAACATATGCTGGATAAGTTATCGGTTCATTCCGCTGTGGCGACCCGTGATAAATAAAGGGACTAAGCTGAAGGAAAATGAATGAATGAATGAATGAATGAATGAATGAATGAATGAATGAATGCAGTCTTCATTTTTATAAAATAATCTGTTTGCATGATGAGTTTAGAATTGTTTTTGACAGACATTTTCTTATTTACATTTACAAATACATCTACTGATATCTGAGATTAGCATATTTGTCCTACTAAACGAGTATTTCTGTTTGGCTGATTGATGCTGGAAGCAGTTTTTATTTTACAGTGATGAGATTTTTATTAAAAAAAATAAAGACTTTATATTTATATAGGGATATTAAAGACTAAAAACACCAAGAAATCGCTTAAAGTATAAATCTACTTCATATTTTTAAAATTTAGAAAATATTTTACACATAAATTTATTAAATGTATGCAATCATTTTTACAGTGATGGTGGTTTTATTAAAAAGTTAAGGACTTATATTAGGATAAAATAAATAAAAACATTGCTTAAATTATTTCTATTTTCATTTTATATATATATATATATAATTTTTTTATATATATTTTTTTTATACCAATTTATTAAATGTATGTAATCATTTTTACAGTGATGGGATTTGTATAGAAGATTAAAGAAGTTTTTTTATTGATAAAATAATCAAGATGTTGCCTAAAGCATAAATCCGTTTTTAGTTTAGTTTTTAATTTTGAAAATATATATTTTTAAAATGCATCTAATTATTATTTCACAATATTTTATAATTTAATAAACATCCAAAATAATTTTCACTGAAGTAATAGTATAGTATAAATAGTATAATATAATAGTATAGTTGAAATTAAATAGAGTGATGTAATCCATTTCTTCTCTATACAGCAAACACTCTGCTTTCAAAGATGACATAAAAATAAATCAACACACAATCTCTAAGATATTGGTATTAGGCATGGAAAAATCCATATCTGCTCTATTAGAAATTGGTATTGACCATGTAAAAAAAATCCATATCAGTTGACCACTGCTTATTTTAATTATAAAGGTCACAAAATGTTTTAATTAATTTCTTGAATAAATTCATACCATTACATTTTGCAGTGCACACAAAAATTCTCACCATCAAGTGGTTTCAGACCTTTATGAGTTTCATTTTTTCCTGTTGAACCAAAAAGAAGACATTTTAAGTACATTGGTAACTGGTAGCCATTTTTCCCATCTATAGCAGTGTTTCCCAACGCTGTTCCCGAAGGCACATCAACAGTACACTTTTTCAACCTCTCCTTAATCAAACACACCTGAATCAACTCATCAGAACATTACAAGAGCCTCCAAAACCCGAAGTTAACGGGTCAGATAAAGGAGACATCCAAAACATGTACTGTTGGTGTGCCTTCAGGAACAGGGTTGGGAAACACTGATCTATAGTATGAAGAAAAATACTATGCAAGTCAATGGCTACAGGTTCCCAACATCCTTCAGTATATCTTCCTTTGTGTTTAACAGAAGAACAAAACTCAAATAGGTTTGACACAAGTATAGAGGATGAGTAAAAGAATTAAAAATGCTGAGTGAAATGTCCCTTTAAGCAGTATAAAGTTTTAAAGTTCACTTGAATTCTACATTTAAAATGTTTATTTTGCTAGCTCACATTGTTATACTTACAGTAAATAATTATTATGTGCAAGTTAATCCACTGAAAAAGTTTGTTTTGGTCATCTATAATAAAAGTCTGACCATTTGCTTTCGCTTTTGGAGTGTCTGTCCTTCTGTTGATGTTAACCTGAGAACTGCTATAGCAACATAGCAATATTAATACACCCTCCATAGCAACTGCATATTAATACCCCCTCTTACCGTTAGTTTGCTATGAGGGAATGATGGTCAAAATAAAGCCACGCCCCCTACTCCAATATTCAGTTTCAGTTGTAAGTACATAAACATACTGAAATCTCAGCAACTTCCGGTTCACGTTAACTTTAGGAACCCAGTTGAATGAAAAACATTTCCGTTAGTATAGAAAAGTCTCAGTGATGAATTAAGGTACACATGAAATCAAAATTAACGTTGGTTTTGCTGGCTCACGTTGCTAGTTTTGTGGTGAACATTTCATCTGTGCATGTCATTAAGAAAAAAAACAATAGTTTGCTCTTGTAATCTATAATTGACATCTGAAAATGCACTTCCTGTTTGTTCTCAGTTCAATTCTCAGATTACGACTGTCTGAAGTGTTGAAGTAGTGGGCGGGGCTAACATACTTAACCACGCCCCTACAGCTGTCAGTTTTGACATCAAACAGAAATGGTGAGGAGGAGGAGTCTGTTAGCTTGTAATAACTCTCCCCAAACCCTTTTCCTATCTTTCTGAATGAAATGCCTACTTACAGACTACTTTACCCTAGCTTTTCATGATTTTGCGATCGCTGAATCCAAATCCAAAAGTTGCAATTTTTTACAATCCTGCATAATAGTTCATTTAAACGCAAAATAATTGTAAAAAATTAAATAATCTCATAAAACATCCAGTTCTAAACCATATAATCAAATTAGATTTATTTCAGTTTGCAATTAATTGTTTTTATGTGACTTATAGACGTTGCATACGCCATGCACGTGATTTAAGTATCTCTCGAAAAATGGCGTCTCACCTGCCCCCTCACAATCCTAACATTACATGAAAGTGGGGGGAAATTGTTTTGCAGCCTATGCAGTAAGCAGACGCGGATGAAGCGTCAAGCAGAAGTGATTTACATGTGAAGTCAATGCAAAGATGTGATTAGACATCGTGTGGCGCGAATCAAGGGAATGACACGGCGTGAAATGGGCGTTTCGTGCGTTTGATGCACTTCAGACTGCAGAAGAAAGTGGGAGCAAACATCTAAAAAACGGAGCAATGAAACAGACAGAGTGTCATGAACAGGAAGCTGTGACTGTTTTTTTTTTTTCCATATTGTGACGCAGTTCCTAGAGAAACAGAATATTAAATGAGAAAACAGTGGGCGTGGCTTGTTTTTTTCTACTGCGAGCTGATTGGATGTGGTAAAGTAGGCATTTCATTCAGAAAGATGGGGAGAAGGGTTTGGGGAGAGTTATTACAACCTAACAGACTCCTCCTCTTCACCATTTCTGTTTGTTGTCAAAACTGACAGATAGAGGGCGTGGTTAAGTATGTTAGCCCCGCCCAACACCTCAGACAGACCTAATCTGAGAATTCAACTGAAAACAAACAGGAAGTGCATTTTCAGATATCAATTAAAGATTACAAGGGCAAACACTTGTTTTTCTCTTAATGACATGCGCAGATGACTTGTTCACCACAAAACAAGCAATGTGAGCTGACAAAATCAATATGGCTAGTTTTGACTTCACTTGTACTTTATGACATGGGTCTGATGCCATCAAATCATCAGGAAGCAGATGCTGATCAGGAAGTTCAACCAAGCAAAAAAGTACAGGACAGAAAGCCAGACAGAAAAACACATTTGGAAAAAGTAGAAAATGTTATTGAGTATGAGAAGCCGTTAAAAAGCAGAAATGAAGAAGAGCTTTGATAAAGAAAAAAAAATTACAGCACATAACCTTTAAAACATTTATGCAACAGGAGTCCTTCCATCACATTTAACAAGGAGCCGACAGTCCAAAATGCTTCTTGCCGACTATATAATTGCCTGTTGTTAGTTTTATCGACCACCGGAGCTCAGCTGGTCTGAGCGAGAGGAGCATTTGAGCAGCAGGCACTGGCTGAATGCATCAAATCGGAAAACACAACATAACAAGCCTTGACAGAACTGGATATTAGCCAGAAATCACTGAGGATCTCTTGCCAGTAAATTGAAGCCCAAATCACGTCAAGCGGGGTGCCCTGCAGATCTCGCTGATGGAGAATGAGTCATGTTTCTTTAAAGATCCATCAAGTGTTTGCATCTCATCTCAGGCTCATGTAAGATTTAAATGCTTAGCTGATTTACTTCTCAGTGGAGGGTAAGAGCTAAAACACAGAGAAACCCAGCTATTGCACCCGATTATAAGCAAATAACTAAAGCTGAACAAATTATTATAAAACAGGTAAGTGACATTCTAAGTCGATCTCTCTCTTTTGTATGTTGTGGTGCTGTATTTATACCACAGTAATCTGGTGGTGGTTGCTTTGCTTTGGCTTTTTCTGGTTTAATTATTGTGATCTCCCGATTGCAACAGAGAAATACTGGGAAATGTCTCTAGACTGATGGCATTTCATGCCGTTCAGCCTTATAATCTTAAAATGTGAGCAAAATCTCCTGTTTTGTCATCACTTTAGACATTACGCTAGAGAATCATTCAAATACTAGCTGTAAAGTGACGTTAGTGAATGAGCAACGGTTCCTGCTGTTCTGACGTCAGCTGCAGATGTGAATGAATGGCGGAAGAAAGTAGTTCCTTGTACAAAAGGATTTTTAAGACTCTCCGTGTTTGATTGACTTTTTTATACACACAATTATGCCGTTAAACTATTGTATAAACGCAATATCACACTCATAGCAGTGCAATACAGGTGTATATCCAGGCTGGTGGGAAACTAAGGCACTCGGTCTGCGGCCTTGAGCCAACGCATGCCTCCCAGCAGTGCCG
This sequence comes from Danio choprae, assembly GCA_903798125.1. Classification (NCBI taxonomy): domain Eukaryota; kingdom Metazoa; phylum Chordata; class Actinopteri; order Cypriniformes; family Danionidae; genus Danio; species Danio choprae. The sequence continues at coordinate 6,513,779 of CAIGQW010053650.1, read as the reverse complement.
ATATACAGCCATATCGCACTGCTACAAGTGTGATATTGCTATAAACATACAATATTTACACACACCGAGTACACACAATGTATGCATACAAACTTTTATCTTGGATGCGATTAATCGTTTGACAGCACTAGTTTTTTCCCCCTAAGAGAGCAGGTGTGATGGTCTGCATTAGCTAATGACTGATAAGAGAAACAATACGCTCCAAAGTCGACGACTTATCTCCCTCTAAACATGTCAATTGTACACTCAAATTTTTTTACATTTTATGAACAAAGCACAACAGAGGCAGGTCAAAATAACATGTTTCAAAATACAGCGAAGTCTAATGTAATAAATGCCTATGGTCATAACAGTGTCACACAGGATAAATATCGCTTTCGGTTTCATTTAGGATCATTACCAAATCCACTCTTTTAATCGCTTACAAACAATTAGTGCTCTTGAAATGTCAGGTCAGCAAGTAGGCCTATTCTGGTTGCACATATACAAGATAAGGCTAAAAAATAATAATAATTTACTGTCCCTGTGAGGAAGAAAAAAAAAAACAGTGTTGAAAGCTTATGTGATTAGATGAGTCATTCATCTTGGTTGGCTTAGTAAACATGAGGACAGACTTTAAGTTAGAACAGATACACTTTGCGAGAGGGAAAAAAAGCAATCTGTTACATGACACACACAACATTTGAGAGAAACAGAGAGACACTGCGGTTTAAAACAACGTGAGGGTGAAATTCAGCAATAATAAGCAGCCCGCTGGCACAAAATCATATCTGTCCATTTATTTTCATCAGGATGGCAAGAACGAATACGCCTGACCTGAATTTGTTGATTTGCACTAGCCTCTGGACGCGAGGTGTAATAGATCGAAGAAAAAAAAAAAGCTATTACCATTTCAAGCCTTGCCGGCAAACTGGAATGAAGGAAGCAAGGCTTGTCCTGTCCATCAATTATTCAAGACCATCAAGTCACAAAGATGTAAATACAATGCCTGCATTGCCTTAAATATTAAACAATGCACCGCACTGCTGCATAACAAAGCCTTATGTAACCTCCTGGACTTGCATTTTACAACTGATCCAGAGCCTGGAAACTGCAGGATGTGTCCATATGAACCCTTTTCACAAGCCTGTTATGACGCATTTAACGATCATCATAATGTTAAATCCTTGAACGTTTTTAATATTTAGATTTTTTAAAAATGGTATAAACAATTATATGTATTTATGAACTTATTATATCATCTTTGCGTCAAATTACAAAAAACGAATTACCGCTTGTGCGAAGTGTTTCTAATGCAGCACCTATGGGACTGAGAGTAAATTTGACGTTATTCTCTCTTCTGGCAGCCGTTATCAGTCTCACACAATGTTTTTTCTTTTTCTGTAAGTCTTGATAACACCATCTTGGAGTTTTTCTTTTATTATTTGAGCAAGTAGGATTGTAAAAAAATTATTTGTTGTACTCTCCCATTCACTGCGCTCTGAGTTTACCCAGCTATGACGCCTTCTGCTACTAAGAAACCCGGAAATGTGAAAAGGGTCTATTATGCATCCCGGGTGAACTGTACTTCTAAAGGTACGGTATGTCATTCTTTCATCCTAATCAAATATGCAGAACCAATCAAAACACTGGTATGCTTGTTTAGGCAGTCTAAACAAAGCTGATAGATGCTAGGCTTTCTTTCTTAAAATTTCTTCAATTTTAAGGTCAAATTGTAAAGTTATTATAAAATTACAAAGTATTTACATTTGTATCGTTTCTACAGAATTTATATTGCTGCGCTTTGTTTTAATTCATTTGCTATTGTATTGCTTTAGTGTTATTATTTTTGTATGTGTCATATGATGCTACAGCCCTAGCTTAATTGCCCTTTGTGAAACTAATATAGTTGTTAAACTTCAACTTAAAGACAGCGAAAGTAATTAGCAACATTATTACGATTTAACACCACCACCAACTACAAAAGACATGACATGAAGTCACCAAAGAAAAGAAGCGAGACGTAGCCATTTGGAAAGCCCACCATATCAAGTCAGAGAAAGACATGAGATTCCAACACAGACTCACTGGGAAAACGTGCCCAGGGATACTTTTTTGAGAACCGAGAAACATGTGCTTGCGGGAACATATGTCTGCATTGTGTGTGTAAAACGAACACTACGGGGCGGTACTTACCTCCATACGAACAGTTTTTCAGGCGTGATTGGTTTGCTTGGTAGCTCATTACAAACAGCATCAGACTTGGGGCGCGGAGTGGTTCCAGAAACCAGGTAAAACATCTTCTCGTTTGCTTTTGAAAACACTATCGGTTGGGTTTAGGGAAGGGTGTGTGTGGCCAAAGTCCCTTTAAGGCAAGTCATTTCACTCATGCTTACGATTAAATTTCGTATTAGGAACAAGCAATAACATTAAACAACAACTGTGTCTTTAGTTTCATATCTAAACGTTCGAATCACACAAAATCTGCCGAAACTCATGTCTGGTTCGAAGCCCTCCCCGGAGAATCCTCAGTCCATAGCGATCAATGATTGGCTCCTGTACTAGAAGGCAGGACTTCATTCTCCAAAGCGTTACACTTTTCCAAACTCAAAACTATACGAGTGACACGTCTTGTGTATTCTATAGTATTCTATAGTCTTTGGTGTGGGTCAGTCGATATATATTACGCACAACGACCAGCTTCTCTCAGGAAAGCGTGCAATAAGAAAGTTAAGATATGCAGAAATGTACACAGCGTCCTCTAGTGGATTTACGAAAAATGGCACATGTTAGAAAATGTTCCCCAGCAACGTACTTGCGAATGTCAAAAATGTACTCGGAGGACTTTGAATTGTGAAAACAAAATCTGTAATACGACGTAGTCCCTGGTACATATTTCTTGGTTCTCAAAGATGTAGCCCTGGGCACATAATTCCAATGGGTGCAAAGATTCAGCATAAGAGAAGTTAAACACATAGGCTTCGATAGAGTGGTCCCTTACAGATATTACCATAAAGTTCAAATTAGCTTTTATTTTACCAACCAAACTCGCAAAATAGAAAACTCCAACTTGCGCGTTGCAATTAAAATGGCTTAAAAGTTGCCTCATCAATGACTTTTAGAATTGATTCGTACATCCATAATAATTTAAGTGAACATCTCTGACTATATCAATAAGGGACCATTCTGAAATCTTGCCTTCTTGGTTTTGGGGGGAATTGGCCATTACCATTATCATTGCTATAGTTCATCAGCATGCCACAAAAGACAGTCAAGAGCTTCCCGGTGGCCGGGTCAGTGCTTTCGGCCAGAGACTTAATGTGCTCGGCAACTATCTGAGCACCGCCTGCTGCGTCAACCGCACTTCTGCCCTCATCTGCAAAACAAAGAGGTCACATAAAAAAAGAAATAAACAATAAAAAAGGCAACAAATGACATAAAAGAAACAGCAACCTGGATGACAGAATGACAGAAAACGGGGAGTTAAAGGAATAGTTCAAATCTTCCCCAATGATTCGCATTAGGATATAGCAAAATTATGACATTGCGATATATTTTTTTCCTGCGATATATAGAAGTACAATTTCACCAGATAGCTTGATTAGCTCTGTTTGGGAAGAATTTATTCATTTAGATTTGGATTTGGTATTAGATTTGGTATTATTCTGGGCTAGTGTAGTCATGATACTGTAATTCGATACCAAATGATACTGACATTTTAAAAACGTCCATTTCCTGCTAACATTTGAGCGCTGTTGAGCTCGTTCTTAAACAGCACTGATTTGCCCCTGTGTTCACATGCTCAACAGAAGTGACTGTGATTGGCCGTGAAGCTCAACAGTTCACCGAACTCACCGATGTTGACTGAGTGTTGCCCCATATACAGGGACACTGGAGTGTTTTAAAGCCGTGAAGATCAGCTGGTTTGTCTATAAGCTGACATACGAGCGTTTCAATGGTGAATCGACTGATCTTCACGGCTTTAAAACGTTCCAGTGTCCCTGTATTTGTGGTTACACTCAGTAAACAGCAGTGAGTTTGGTGAACTGATGACCTTAACCACCAATCAGAGTCATTTCTGTTGAGCACGTGAACACAATGGCAAATCAGCGCTATTTAAGAACGTGCTCATGTTAGCGATGATTTCAGTACCGATGATATCGAATTCCAGTATTGTGACAACACTATTCTGGGCATGAATCAAGCATAAAACATAATAAACTAGGGCTGTACGATATTAAACAAATCTGACATTGCGATATTTTGTTTTGCCCCAATATATATTGCGATATGAATATAATTTCTCCAGATAATTTAAATAGCTCTATTTGGGAAGATTTTATTAATTTAGATCGACTAAGATGATCAAGTCTTTTTCTACGCAGTGCATCTGCATAAATTAATAACATAAATTACAAACATATAGAGCAAAAATAAAAGTGAAATAAACAGTGCTTTATGGTTTTTCAAGTACAGAAATTGAACATTCATTCATTCATTTTCCTTCGGCTTAGTCCCTTTTCTCATCAGGGGTCGCCACAGCGGAATGAACCGCCAACTTATCCAGCATATGTTTTACACAGCGGATGCCCTTCCAGCTGCAACCCAGTACTGGGAAACATCCATACACTCTCATTCACACACATACACTACGGCCAATTTAGTTTATTCAATTCACCTATACTGCATGTCTAGAAATTGAACAATCAAATGTAAAATAACATGGTTATCATTGTACAAATAGTTAAAAATTGATATATTTAATAATATCTTTCTTTTAATCTTAAATAAACAAACTAATCCTGCAATGTGACCATTGCGGATACACACACACTGTGATATCGATGCTCAAATGACATATTGTTCAGCCCAAGATATATTGTAGATAATTACAATAGAGCAATGATAAAAGTGACATACAGTGCTTTATGGTTTAACAGTATTCAGTTACAGAAAATGAATAATCAAATCAATTTCAACCCTTTATTGTATAAATAACAAAATAAAATGTATCTTTATTAAAGTTACAAATGGTATTAAAGTTACAAATGGTGCAATTTCTTGTGCCTGAACGCTTAAACAGTCACAGGCCTTAAAAACTCTAGACTTTAACTCCTACTCTCTAGAGTTAACTGCAGATCCTGCGATGTGACCATTTCAGGTGCACACATTGCGATATTTATGCTGAAACGAATTTTCCTTTTTGGTTGAACTATTCCTTTAATGGAGAGACATGTTGGGATTTTCCATGGAGTGGAATGCGACAACTGATAATGTTGCTTGGAGGACACAAGAAAATAGCTATTGTTGGATAAAAGAAGAGCAAATGAGATCAGAATCGGTATGCATATTACACAACAGCACAGGATTTGTGTAGAAACAGTACAAAAATATAACAGTTGTCGTATTTTGGGATTCATTTTCCATTTATTTTTGGTTGTGAATTGCATTATGGGATGTCGATCTCTGCTTTGTGGGCTTTTGATGTTGAAAATTCAACTCTACAGCTTAACAAAGTGACTTTTATTGACATTTTAGTCGTTTGAAATAATGTATAAGAAGTAATCTATAGAGAAATAAGTCTGTAAAATAGGAGAAAATGTTTTGTAGTGTAATATACAACACCAACACAGACAATATATCACTTTAAACTATTACAGATGTTAACAAAAGTCACTTCTTGGAACTTTTCAAGGTTAAAAGTTGCTTGAAGAAGGATCAAGGTCCCATAATGCAATTCAAAAGCATAAATAAATAGGGGAAAATAAAGACACGAATCACAAAATTTTGAAAACTGCTAATTTATGGATATTTTTACAGTGTAGCTGTTAAGTTGACGTATGGTGTAGAGTCCAGAAGTGCAGCAGAAGCACGGCGTATACAGAATCCAGACTGCAGGGTTTCACTAACAAGAGAAGGTGTTCAAAGATCCACAGAGACACTGAAGTCCAGCATGCTTTAAAAAGACAAGACAACTTATGTGATTCAATTTCCTATCATCCTAAAAAGTATTTGGTAAAAAGGTATGTTGAGAATTCCAAAGTTACCCACACTCTCAGAAATAAAGGTACGAGAGCTGGGGTGGTAACTAATGGGTCCTTATTATTACCTCAAGGGCTCATATTATTACCTAAAAAGCACAAACGAAACCCTAGAAATTTTTAGGTACTCATTCATTCATTTTCCTTCGGCTTAGTCCCTTTATTCATCAGGGGTCGCCACAGCGGAATGAACTGCCAACTTATCCAGCATATGTTTTACACAGCGGATGCCCTTCCAGCTGCAACCCAGCTGAACCCAGCTGCAACCCAGTGTGTATGGGAAACATCCATACACACTTATTCACACACACTCCAACACTACGGCCAATTTAGTTTATTCAATTCACCTATAACGCATGTGTTTAGACTGTGGGGGACACCAAAGCACCCGGAGGAAACCCACGCCAACACGGAGAGAACATGCAAACTCCACAAAGAAATGTCAACTGGCCCAGCTGGGACTCGAACCAGCGACCTTCTTGCTGTGAGGTGACAGTGCTAACCACTGAGCCACCGTGCCACCTTGGATTGAACATAAAACAATTAAGTTGTCCCAAAAAAAAATTAATTAATTAAAGCAAGAATTGTATTGCTTCAACTCATTTTAAATAAGTAGTAAATAAATAAATAGCAAACATCTTTTTTTTTGTTTACTTGGCAAAGTCGCATCTCTGCTGTGCTCAAATTCCTCCCTCCAAAGTGAAACTAGCCAAATTGAAACCAAATATAGAGCCTAATTGTGACCGATGTAATGTTGAGCCAGCTACGCTATCTAACATGTTTTGGTCTTGTTCAAAATTAAAGGATTTCTAGCAGCTAATATTGAAATTTCTCTCTGACGCATTAAATACTTATATAGAACCTGAGGCCATAATTTCAATATTTGGTATTACACCACAGTCCTTGTGTTTTATTAAAAG